>JAVQKC010077664.1:0-10776 GCA_036025475.1 Philypnodon macrostomus | reverse complement strand
TAAAAATCAAGCCCTCACCTATAGCCTCTCCCACTACCTCCAAACTCACCACAACAGTTCATACAGTCAAGGTGGGTAAAGTGTCTTGCCCAATGTCACAACAGCAGTTTAAATAGACTTGAGCGGGTATTGAATAATAATAATATATAATTATAATAATAATTATAAGTGGACAACCTGCTCAACCTAAGGATTATTTACACATATTTTCACTTAGCTCTGTTTGGCCTTTCTCCAGTATGTACAGTCTGCTGTCCGTGATCGAGCAGCAACCACACATATTCTTATTACCATGACACACACACACACACACGCAGATGCATGATGGGTAATGCGGCCCTTTTCCCTAGAGGACCCATTGTTGTTTGCTGGCAATGATGGCTGACAATGAGCGACACTTTAGTCTACTCAAACAGAGAAACGAGCGGGGTGTAAATGTACTTCAAGGGCAGACATATCACTTTGACTACTGCATCTGTAAGATCTTTATGTTAAAGAAAATGACTTTCTTCTAAAAGCAAACTGTTCAACCTTTCAAACAAGTACTTTTTAACATTTTACATTAAAAAAAAAATATATAATATTTTCACTAGAGAAAAATAAGTCATCTCTATACCAGAAATAATCAAACCCAGGACTAAACTAAGTCTAAACCAGGTCAAACCAAGCCCTAAATTAGATCTTAATCAGCTCGAAATAAGTTTAAACCTATTTATGTTTTAACTCAGACTGAGATAGGTCTAACCCAGGGGTCTGCAGCTCTTTAGCCCCTTCCGTGTGGCTTTATGGGTCTGGTCAAAGAGACTAGCAGAGAGATATTTCTTGGAAATATGTCTTTTGACATAATAATCATTTTCTACATAAAGCTCTTAACCTGGCTGGTGGATTCTTTCTTGATGCTTTCTTCAGTGTTTACAGAGTCTCAAATGTAATATTCTTGAGCTGCTTCACTGTCAATACTTCAGTACACAATCATAAATCAAATACATGTGACGTTACATGATAATATTGTGATTCGTCTCTACTATAGGTCTTGCTCAGAACCTAAATTCCATTGAATAACCAGTGCTAACACTAGTGCTAACACTAGTGCTTTACACTATGGTTTAGTCACAGTGGACTAGAAGTGATAGTTCAATATCAGGCTCTTGACAGAAAGAAATGTCTCTTTAAATCCAGAAGGTTGCCATTACTAAAAACAGCATTACATTTTAAAAAAAGTCTAAACTAATCAAGCTCTAAACCAACGTAAAAGTTTAACCATCACGCCAGGATTTAACCAGGGGTAAACTAGCACTAAACCAGCTATAGACCCTTTCAAAGTTTGTTAACAGAAAGTTCTAAATTCCAGAATAGAGGCAACTGGAGGCAAAAACAGGATACAATGTCAATGGAGAAATTAGCATTAGCCACAAAATATTGCAAATGAAGATGGTTTTGACAAATGCCAACCACTCTTACATGTAGGTGATGTCAGAGCCTGGTTAGGAAACATTAGTGACTGTACCTCATTTTATATGTTTGTATTAGTAATAGTTCGACTTTTGGCTGCAGACAAAATTCTTGATTTTCAGGTTTTACTGGACAAGTCCTTACAGAAATGTTGATGACCACAATAGTTGTTTTTTTTTGTTTGTTTTTTGTTTTTTGTATGCTCAGACTTATTCTATCCTTCACCAGAAACACTAATTTTTGTAAAGTTAACTCACTTTTGCTCCAGATGCCTCCATTCCGGAATTTTCAACATTCCATATGACAACATTTTAAAGGGTCTATATTAGGCTTGTTATAGTGACTTGGTATTTCTTCATATTATGGTATTTTCAACAAAAAAAATTCTGAATAAACAACAACAATTTGGTTAATAAAATAATAAACAAAATACATCAAAACAAAAAAAAAGCAGACCCGTGTGATGTCAATGCTCTGTACAGACGCACATACGCACAGAGGCATGATGGGAAACGTGGTCCTTTTCCCCAGGGGAGGGATTGTTTTTTGCCGGCGATGATGGCTGACACGGCTGAGTGACAATTGTGTGGTACGAGCCAGGAGCCAATCTACTCAAACAGAGCGGGGTAAAGGGGACAGGAGAGTGGGGCAGATTAAATATACATGGGATAAAGTGGGTAAACTTGAAGGACAGACATGCAGCAATCACAACAGATATTGAAATCAAGCTGTTGCAAAAGACATTATTTTTCAGTTATTCGAGGTTGCTGGAGCTTATCCAAGCAGCTATGGGCCTGAGGCAGGGCACAGCAAAGGCAGGCCCGGTAGTTGCAGGGGTGACACACAGGCATACAATCCTCATTCACTATAGGCAATCAAGAGTCATGACGTTTTAAAAATGAGTTATTTCATTAAATGCAATTCAATACATTTCTGATTTATTCCCTTTAATGTTTCTATCTGTATTTAAAGTTCCTCTATATCGAAGTTTGTATTCATAACTCAATCTATGAAAACGAAAGGCTTTTAATCTGCAACAATCCCATTTATTTGCAGTCTAGTGCTGCCATCTAGTGTCACAGCTGAGTCCTAACACTGTTTTTCTGTGGCCTTGCTCCAAGTGTCACGTTATACCAAGCATCTGAACCAGAAAAGGTCTAAAGTAAACCAAATATAAACCAGAAATAAACCAGGGTTAAACAAGGTCTAAACTAAGACTTCAAGCAGGATTAATCCTTGCTCCATATTACCCATAATTCAGCAGTCTTGTGCACTGTGTTTTATCTTATTGTATTTTTGATATATTCATGTAAAATAGAATTGACCACATTTTGCAAAGGGATCGTCATTCTTATTTTACCTGGACGGACCGACATCTCTGACTTTTGGCCCGTGAAGGGCTTCGGAAATTGGGATGCAACGACTGTTTTTCCAAAATCAACCCGCTATGAACCTAATGAATCAACCGCTTGTAAACAGATGTTCCACACTGATCTAGTTTTATTAACATAAGCCTCGTTCCCAATCTCCTCAACCTCCCTTCACTCCTTCCCTGTACGAACTAGTGTGGAATCAATGCGCGTGTTTGTCCCGTCCTCGCCTCCTGCCGTCCTCTCTCGTCCTTCGCTGCGTGACGCCGATTGGACGTTCCTATTTCCGCGCCGTGAATGAGAAAAGCCAAATTAAATCGGCCTAATTGGTTTCCTGGGGAAGACTAAAACAGATTTAAATTGATTACCGGTAATGGCCTTTTGTGGAAGGCATTGGCGTACGCGTAGGATTCAGCAAAACCAATTAATTTGCCTCACCCCTTAAGCAGCCCCCGTCCTGGTTTGCTTTTGTTTCCGGGCTTTTTATCATTTTCTACACAAATAAAAAGTGAATGTTGATGATAACGTCACAGGATAGCGATCAATCAAAACTAATTGGCCGGATTCTGTCAAGTGGCGAAGAATAGCCTGGTTTGCACACAACCTAATAATTCTCTTGTCAAGATCACAATTTTCCCCGCTCTACGTCAGACATTAAGCATCAACTAATATCAGTCTTTCTGTAATATAGGCATTTTAATTGTAGTAGACTTTCCCTATATAGGTAATATTATAGACAATAGTTCACTAAACCAGGTCTACCGGTGAAGCAAGGACTAAATCAGAATTAAATGAGGTCTTTTCCAGAGTAAACCAGATTTAGTACGAATGAAGGTCTTAACCAGAATTAAACCAGAGATTTACCAGGACTAAACCTGGTTTGAGTCAGGACTATCTCAGTAAACTAAGACTAAATCAGCTCTAAACCAGGACTAAACCACTTAAACAGAGATCATAACTAAATTAGGTCTCTCCCAAATATAAACCAGGACTAAACCATTTAAACAGAGATAATAACTAAATTAGGTATTTTCCAGAGTAAACCAGATTTAGTACTAAGGTCTTAGCCAGAATTAAACCAGAGATTTACCAGGACTAAACCCGGTTTGAGTCAGGACGATCTCAGTAAACTAAGACTAAATCAGCTCTAAACCAGGACTAAACCATGTTAAACAGAGATCAGAACTAAATTAGGTCTCTCCCAAATATAAACCAGGACTAAACAGGGTCTAAACCAGGAATCGGTTGGGTTAGACTTTATTGTATTGTATTGAGAAGATTTAGTTCTTCTCCTACCGAGTGACTAAGGGTGTATGTCTGATGGTTTGACACTCCCACAATCTCTAATGCAGTTTTTACAGTTTGAGAGTTTGGAGTTGAATTGCACAGTTTCCATAGCACACCTGGATGCCATAGCGAAACACACTTTCTAAGAGCGCCTGATAGAAGAGAGGCATGATTTTACTATTAACTCAGAATAAATCTAGGTCTAAACATTCATTTTGACTTCAAAGTATTCTTACAAATAGTGATCAGTCCAATCTAATTGAAAGATTCTGTCGAGCTGCAAAGAATAGAATTTTCTCCCAACCTTTAGAAGACGTTTTGACAATACGTCTTTGACAATTCCCTTGTCACAATTTCTCCACAATTACATCTAATCGTTCTACCTTGATATGATATGATTTCATTAACTACAGTTTGCCGTGCGACTATTGTGAATGATAAAGCAGATGTCACACAGCTCACGGGGAAATGAGAGAATTCATTTTCACTTTTATTAGACACAGATTAAACTGTCAAAATCTACAACTCCAGGCGACAGCAAGAGTGGCTATGAATTTTTTTTTTAAAACGATCTTTTATTTTAGCTATAGGCACTACACCACAAATGTTTGGACCACCTAATATACAGCATCAGGGCTTGACATTGGCCATTGTGGCAAGTATTCCTCAAAAGTTACTAGCCATTCAGATTTTTTACTAGTTTTTGAAGTTATAATTTTATTACATTTATTTTTTTTCATGGGGATTTTTAAAATATCTAGAAATACAATATATATACAATTAATGCAAACTTAGTCGGTTTGGTAAAAAGTATAAATTTTTTCCCTCTTATTGTGTTAATCTCATGATTGATTTTGAATATATTGAGTCTCCTAATGGTAAACGTGACAGAGAAGATGGAACTGTAGTCTGTAAAATATATCGACAGTAATGAAGGTCAGATGATGCTACACCTGTACCACTGAGTTACTGTATTACACTCCAGCCAATACTTCTACCACCAAAGATGAGACACTCACCACATCAGTGATCAAATTCACTATCGTGTTTCATTATACCTTTCAACCAACATGTATCTGTATGTATATGCCTTTTATAAACCACAGGATGAAAAATTATCCGGACCAACCAGTGAAGTACCAAGACAACTATATATTACGCCAATGTAATTCTCCTCTGTTTTTTTTTTTTTTTTTTTTTTTTTTTTTAAACATACTTTATTTGACAGGACAGTGGACTGGATGCAGGCTGGATTCGAACTTACAACCGGGGCGAGCACTGTAGGCTCTGAATATGGGCCGCACGCTCTACCAACTGAGCTAAAAAGCGGCCCATTTCTCCTCTGTGGTCCAAGCCTAGTGACCGAAAGACTGCAAAAAACTTAGAAAAGAATAATGTTTGAGAAGCCTTTATATACATAATAAACATAATTATTCCAATTAACTGCATATTATTGAATTAAATTAAATAGCCATAATAAATAAAGAACAATATTCCAATTATTGACTTTATTAGAACTTTCTTCTACAATCTTAATAATAAAACATACATGCACTAGAGCAGCTTGAGTATAGAAGTATTGAACTACTTCAGTGTCAGCTACATCATTTTAAACAGACTTCAGCCATGTATGCACTGGTCCAATCTCGCATCTGGAAGGCATCTGGAAATAACCAGAAACAGAATTAATTATACACAAAAGATGGCAAAAGAAAATACATCTTCAGATTCAAGTTGATATAAAATAATGTAAGTGTCTAAAGAGCGTATAATGCCAGAACTATGAGTCCTAAAATAAAATGGACTTCAAACATTCTCAAACATGATCATTTGAATAATTGTCACTAATAAGATTGGTAAAAGAACAGTGTTGAAGGAAGAGTCACGCTCTTTGTGAAGCTATTAATCTACAGCTAGCAACTCAGCCTGACACATAATGCACAAAGTTATTATGAAGTGAACATTAAACACTATTGCATTTTCCCAAGAAGAATCTATACATTTGAAATGTTTATACACTCTATATCTAGCAGCCATGTTGTCATTATCTGCATCTGTATCTCTTTTAACATTTTAATGTCATGTTTTATAATAATGATAATAATAATAATAATAATGCATTGGTCCTATATAACGCTTTTATAAACACTCAAAGATGCTTTACAATTTCATGCATTATTCATTCACTCCTCAGTCACACTCGGTGGCTGAAGCGTAACTGCTATTCTGTGCCTACAGCCCCTACTGACCACCACACTCATACAGTCACATTGACACATTCATACATAAGCAAGGTGTCTTAAGTGTCTTGCCCAGGGGCACAGCATCAGTATGTGCTTGGGCGGGGAATTAGAACCAGTGATGTGTCTGAAATAAAGATTGAATTATCGCCAACTAGTGCAAAAATGTTACGAGGTTTGTGTGTTTAGTGATCACAAATGAATATGTCATAAACTGGACACTAAACACTTGTTTTCCTATAGCCACTACAGTGATGGAAATACATGTGATTGGTTCTTACCTGTTCACACCAGTGGGTAGCTAGCTGCAGTAGCAATGCCACACTGGTTGTCTTTGTTTCTGCTCATCATGATGTAGCCTTGGTCTCCCCAGCCCTCTCCCCAGCTGCAAACAGAAAAAACAGCCGTATTCAATTTGTGATGTTGATCATCAGTGTGACATTGACAGACACTAGTTTCTGAAATGCTGCAAACAACCTCTGTAATACCTTTAATGGGATGTTTTTGAACAGTATAGAGGACATAAAGTGTAATAAATTGTTACTTGATTTGTAATAACATGGGATTTGTGATGTCTGACGGATGAAGGAAAACAATTACGCTGTGACTGTTTGACATTAGCATTATGTAACCTCTAGTTTACATATCATGCCACTTCCTAACATTCAATACCCAAGCACTGACATTTAACATTAACACAATTGAAAATGTAATGTCAGTCTTGCAATGTGGTGTTATTGATATCAATGTTAAATTAAAGTTACCTGTTCTTGACCAGCCAGTAATCTTCACCGCTAAAGGTACCATAACCTACGACCAGAACGCCATGGTCCAACTCTGTGCTACTGCATTCAGAATCATCGTACACTCCTACAACACAAACAAAAACGACACACATTAGCCTCACTTGAAAATACATCTAGGAAGCAAGGTTTATCGAAATTTGAATTGAATGTGTCAGGAATCTGCCCCTAGTGAAAGACAGTGAGAGGTTGTCTGTCAGTGCTGGCCATTGTTCCGGGTATACCCCACCTAAAACCCATAGTTGCAGGGATAGGCTCCAGTTTTGTGACCGGAACGAGCATAAGAAGAGTGAAACTTACCAACTGGTAGATGTCTACACTAAAATTGTCCCAAAAAAATGTCAAGGAAACTGACAATATTATAGGTTCCTGGTGTTATTATAGGATTACCTTGACAAATTTCACAGTGCGAGAGAGAATGTCCATGCAGTTACCTGAGGTATAGAGCTGGAAGGAATCAAGAGAAGCATCAATGGCCACAGAAATAGGTCCAATCGTGGCTACAGCCTCCTTCAGTGCATCCTCAGACCCACTTCTTATGTCTACGTATCCTGTGCATGTGGCTCCAACAGAGGAAGGATTAAACCTGCATTCACCATCCTGCAACACATATAATATACTTTACAGGCCAATGGTACCTGTGAATCTGTATTCTTCTTCCTAAAGGTTGTTCCAATTATAGTGCTATCATTAGTATTGGAGGAACTGTGCCTCAGGATTAGCCTATTAGCACATGGGATGGTAAATGGAAATGAAGATTGTGTGTGCATTCCCCGGTAGAAGAGGCCCTAATTAAAGGACCTATAGACAGAGGCGGCGGTGACATTAGGCAAATGTAGGCAGTTGCTTAGGGCCCCAAGCTTCCAGGGCCCCAGAAATGAAGCCTCAAATAAATATGTCTTGGTAGTTACTAAACCTAATCTTGTAAAAAAGCATTACAAAGTCATTACACCTCGCCA
Source organism: Philypnodon macrostomus (assembly GCA_036025475.1). Classification (NCBI taxonomy): domain Eukaryota; kingdom Metazoa; phylum Chordata; class Actinopteri; order Gobiiformes; family Eleotridae; genus Philypnodon; species Philypnodon macrostomus. The sequence continues at coordinate 2,665 of JAVQKC010077664.1, read as the reverse complement.
GTTTCCCCTTTTCTCTGTAGTATGGTTAAGCATTCAGATTGCTGTGGATAGACAAAATCAGGTCAAGAATTTTATTTAGGTAGAGCTGAATGAGTTTGTCCCGAGTCTGTGAGGGAAATAGACTCTCCATAAAAGGCAGTTTAATTATTACTCATATAAACAACAAGGAATAAATGTTCTATAAAAATGTCATATACAATTATTTCTCCTGGACCAAAATTGACGGTGCTGTGTACAGTAGTTACCTCAGCCTCATAAGGGTAGGAGTCCTCAGTGTCAATGCCTCTATTGTCCTTAATGTACGTGAAGGCATTGTCCATCAGTCCTCCATTACAGCCTTGATTCCCGTAGTCTCCAGAACAGTCCACCAGCTGCTGCTCACTCAGAGACACCAGTTTACCAGCCTTCCTGAAGTGCTGACCCTCCAGTGAACCAGTCTAGATTAAGTTAAAACAGATTTGTATCAATAAAACATACTGACACTGACTTCAAAGCCTGTGAGAACTAAACCAGAACCAAACAAGGTTCAGCCAGAACTAAACAAGGTCTAAAATAGGGCAAAGCCAGGTTTAAACCAGGACTATACTAGGTCTAGACTAGGACTAAACTAGGTCTAAACCAAGACTATACTAGGTCTAGACTAGGACTAAACCAGGTCTAAACCAGGACTATACTAGGTCTAGACTAGGACTAAACTAGGTCTAAACCAGGACTATACTAGGACTAGACTAGGACTAAACCAGGTTTAAACCAGGACTATACTAGCTCTAGACTAGGACTAAACCAGGTCTAAATCAGGACTATACTAGGTCTAGACTAGGACTAAACCAGGTCTTAACCAGAACTATAGGTCTAGACTAGGACTAAACCAGGACTATAGGTCTAGACGAGGATTAACCAGGTCTAAATCAGGACTATACTAGGTCTAGACTAGGACTAAACTACATTAGAACTAAATCAGGTCTAAACCAGGACTAAACTAGATTAGGACTAACTCAGGTCTAAACCAGGACTAAACTAGATTAGGACTAAACCAGGTCTAAACCAGGACTATACTAGGTCTAGACTAGGACTAAACTAGATTAGGACTAACTCAGGTCTAAACCAGGACTAAACTAGATTAGGACTAAATCAGGTCCAAACCAGGACTAAACTAGATTAGGACTAAACCAGGTCTAAATCAGGACTATACTAGGTCTAGACTAGGACTAAAACAGGTCTAAACCAGGACTATACTAGGTATAGACTAGGACTAAACTAGATTAGGACTAAACCAGGTTTAAACCAGGACTAAACTAGATTAGGACTAAATCAGGTCTAAACCAGGACTAAACTAGATTAGGACTAAACCAGGTCTAAACCAGGATTAAACTAGGTCTAGACTAGGACTAAACCAGGTCTAAATCAGGACTCTACTAGGTCTAGACTAGGACTAAACCAGGTCCAAGCTAAGACTAATACCAAGACTTTACAAAGACTTGTCAAACTAGTCACAACACCACAGCATCACACCTGCTCCGGTCTGAGCTTGAGAAGGGTTTGGTTTTAAACACAGAGTACTTACAGTACTAAAGGCCCAGCAGGAACCACACTGCTTCTGGTCCTTTACAGGGGTGACATATCCTTGGGTCCTCCAGTCCACAGCGTTGGGCAGATTTACCACCCCAGGCATGTGGAGGAAGGTGGAGCCCTGGCGGGACAGGGAGCTGTTGAAGGACCTGAGGCAGCCTCCGGACACCAGCTGTCTGTATTCTTTATTTTCCTGAATAACAGCAACATAATGTCATTAGGTCACTAATTCTGAAGATTCCATTCCATCTTCTTCTGCCAGCCAAGACTAAAGAAAAAAAAAGTTAGATTAAAGGTCCTATATTATATTATTATATACTATTATACAATAGACAAACTCCACTGTCTGCCTGTATGGAGCATTAAAACACATCTTCACAGGAATGATAAACACATCTATGCCCGAGTCTCCTGAGATACTGTAGTGAGTAATCAGATGGTTATTTGTGACTGAAGCAGTGTTTTTGTGTGACTTGTATGATCTGAAGCGGGGATCTCCCTTTCGACGCTGGCTCATGTATCACATAAAGCACCAAACATACAAATACAGATCATAGAAACACAAACGTGTTGAGATTATCAACAGGACTGTGAGGATCTGAACTTATATTCATGTAGTACTGGTTTAGTCCTGCTTTGTTTTAGTACTAGATTGCCAGCCACTGAACTACAATGATCCAGCTCTGCGGCGGTCTGCCTGGGGTTTGAAGCCTGTTGTTTTCATATGTACAAGCAACCAACGAGACATGATTTTTGAACGTGTCCGTGAACGAGGCATTAGCCCAGCTACGGAGCATGTGTGTGTTTGCTGACAGTGCAGCCTAACAATTAGTTCAATCTCATTTTCAGCTCTCAGGGAGGACATTAAGGATTCCTCAAACATGCACAAATGGAACAAAACTGTGGTAGAAAGAACAATATTACATAGTTAAAAGCTCAGAAAAGTCGATTATGGAATATATGACCTTTTAGACATCCCACTCACCAGATCAGCAAAGAAGGTCATCCCCATGCGGTAAGACTTGATGCCCTGGTCAGCCAGCATGTTGTGGACCAGCACCAGCTTACGGTTACGCAGCCACACATCTCTGCGGTG
>JAVQKC010077652.1:0-11870 GCA_036025475.1 Philypnodon macrostomus | reverse complement strand
AAAATTAACAAAATATAGACTCACTGTTTTACTACAGTGTACATATATATATGTTGTATGGTGCTCCATTTATTACGTATCTGTTTTAATTTAAATATTAAGCTAACGTAACATCGAGCGTAGATACCCTACAGTGCTGTCTGTGGTGCTGCTTCCTGGTCTTCTTTCCTTTTGTGTGATTTCATTAAGGATCACACTGCCCTGAGCTCTGACCACCTCGTCTCGTGACAACAGCGGCCGTGATGATTAGATGCTGAGAAATGTGCGGGTTGAAGAAGGGGCAATTAGAGGACAAAGGAGCAGTGTAAGCGGTGGCCATCTTAATGACTCATGAGAGGAATGCTGATGAAGACCTGATGATGGTAATGTGGCCTGCCCTATGACAGCCGTGGATTTGTGGACTAATGGTCAGTTCATGTCAAGGTGAGGTACAAGAGCACTGGCAGAGGTGGAAGGGATGAAGTCAAACACATTCTCTAACCCCCAATTTCCACTGCAATTGGAACCTAATGCCCTCACCCATTTTTAGAGGAAAACCATGTGACATAATCGTTATGATAAAGACAACGGCATCTCTGATTTCACCGTTGTTTTCTGTCTATCTACTGAATACATGTTCTTATTTTATGGGTACACATGCAATAAATATAGACTATTGATGCACAGATGACAGAGGTGTCACTTGCCATGCTCCACGAAACAACCAAGAATTTGTGGCGAAGCGCAGCAGATGCAGTGGAAATCCGGGGGGTAAGAAAATACTACGTTCAAAAAGAGTAGCTAATGGCCCTTTTCCACTAGGGATACTCGACTCTATACACCTTAGCTCGGTTTTACTCGGTTGGGTTCGTATTCCATGACTTTTTAGTACCACTTTATTGTTGCCAGGGACATCCACACGGCACTACTCTGAAGTCATATATATGTGACATAAATAAACACAATGGAAGAGCAGGAGGGAATAGTGAACTTTATTCTGGCTTTGTGGATTTTTTCTCACTTGAGAGTAGACACAGAAGATGCTGCAGACAGTTAGGTGAAATACTGTTCACCAGATCACGTGTTGACGTCACATTTAAGTATGAGCCGAGAAGATACTAAAAATGTGCCTGGTACTGGTAATGGTTGCTTTGTGGAAAGTTCAAAAAGTGGGTCGAGTCGAGTAGCGCTTGTGGAAAAGGGCAATAAGGGTGTAAAAAAATCAACCAATCTCAAATATTCCTATCATTTGAAGGAAATTGTATCATGTTTAATTACGTTTTTTATTTAAGTCCTGGTTAGAACATATTTTGTACTCTGACCAAGACTCGGTTTACACCAGGTTTTGTCTTTTTTTTGGTCACTAATTGAACACAATAGAATTTACATACAAATAAAACATCATTACGGATGGTCTAGTCCTGGTTTAGGTTTTCATTCACATCAATTTTGTTGCTTCCTTTTGTTTGCTTCTAGGTTTGTTTTTATGTATTGCTTGCTCTTTCTGTGAAGCCCTCTGAAACATTTTGGTTGGTTTGGCTATACAAATCAAATTGAATTGGAACTGGAATTCATTCCTTAAATTTCTAAAACAAACACATACCTGAATATCGCCAGCCATATCAATCATGCATAACTCAACAAAGTTATTGCATATCACATTTTTTTTCTATAGGTGTCACCGTTTATCTCTTCTCTGCAGACTGTGTTGACGCTGGTTAATTGCTGACTATCTCATCAACTCAATTAACATGAAGGGGAGTGTGCATCAGAGCTCCTCCTGGGACCACCATAGAGAATGATTGAATCCCCACAGGACCATACCAGTGAATTAAGAGGCATTTTCATTCATGTCCTAAACTAATTAAACAAGATTCTAACAGTGCACTAATAAGAGTAGTACTGACATATACAGGGAGAGACAGCTGTGGCATGTGATGATGATGGTGACGGTGGTGTGGACGTCATGGTGGAGTCACTTATCATAATGGTTCATCATAATAGTCTAAGAAATACCTAGACTTTTTTTTAAAGCAGACACATTTATCGCATTTGACAGCAACATTTGAAAACACACACACACACACAAAACCTCTGTCACGGTCTCACACAAACCAGGAAGTATCAGAATAACGAGGAGCGGTCTGAAGTTGGCTTTTATTTCTATGAACTAAAAAATGTTGACATAAAACATCAGCTCCCTCACATTATGCCTGATAGATTCTAGTTATTTTTCTGTGGAAGTGTGTTCACGATCAATACTCCTCTTTTCTGAAACATTATTACCCCTCCTCGCTCTTATAACCCACTGCACTCTGACAATAACAACAAACATGGAGCTGCCCAGTGTTTTCACAGCAGTGCCACAGCGCCACCAACGGGCCAGGCATACACACTACATCGTTTCAGTGGAGCTGAGTGAACCCGTGTGGACACAGATATGTTCTAAAACGATGCCGCCTTTATGAGAGACACATTTTTGTCTCTGTGTGGACTAAGCCTAAGTCTAAGTCCAGGTAGAAGATGGTGTTGAAGTCTGTCAGTAGTTGTACTGTGGAAGTGTGTGATTGGTTGAAAACAATGACCCTGGCTCTACAACAAAAACCCTCATAATACAGCCCACAGAGTCTCATTTTTCTCTCTCTTCTGACTGTGTAATTATTTTTGCTCAAATACAAAATAAACATCATTTTTCTAACCTGTTCTTCCCATTCTGCCCCCAATCAGCCGGCCACCCCTTGGTGCCCGTACATGTGCAGGTGCACTGATAATCCGTGGCAGGTGAAGTCATGTAGAGATATCCTCCGCTCCCACCACAGCTCTGCGCTCCGGAGGTTAATCACAAAAAGATAGAAATAAAGTGGGGCCGATTTCACCTGCCTGCTCTCCCACGGTGCTTCCAAAATGCCAACCTCTACCTTTTCAAGCACCGTGCCACCGAATTACTATTCCTCCAAGCCAAATCTTAACCGATTAAACAGAAAGAAATGAGCTGCCAGTTCAGTATGTGGGGGCTGAGGTGGTAATTGCTTGGTTTAATAACAAAATCACATGCGCACTGGGAGAATCACTATGACCTATAAGGAAATAATGAAAGTATGTACAATAAGTGTTATGGTGGCCCAGAAGGTCAAAATGTGAGGGAAAAAAAATTCAATGCTGTAGTCATGGCCACACTGACCAACGCCAAGTCCTGACAGGATAAGAAAAAAAAAACATAGTAAGCCCAATAATAAACGCTATAGACCCTTTCATAGTGTTTATATAGTAGTATAGTATATTATATATATATATATATATACACCTCCCGTGGACCCACCACCCACGGGAGTAATGTGCAATGTGGATCGGGCGGTGGTCGAAGGCGGGAGTTCCCTGCTTAGACTGCTGCCTCAAGCGGAAGAAAATGGATGGATGGATGGATGGATCTTGCAAACTAAATCTAAAGGTTTTTACACCTTCCCTGATGCAAACATCTCAATTTATCTGAGTCTGGGACCAGCACAAACAAACACTTTGTGGATTTAGTTTTCTTGTTGGTTATGGTCTACATTTACTGATGTAAACGTTTACTGCTGGCTCTTAAAGATGTTTTACATTCATGTAAATTTATGATGATGTGTTATGATGTGAAGTGAGTTGTGTAGTGGCATTTCTGTTGAACCAGATCTACTCTGACGTTCAATGGGCAAGCAAGAAATCATGACAAAATCCTTTACTTCTTTTACGTTTAAGAATATTATCATTTGAAAAACTCTTGTTTCACCCAGAGTCCACAGTCCCCCTCTGACACAGTTCCCTAATTCGAGTTGACCAGTCTAAACGCAGGGGTTTTGTTTATTTGTGGCACAGACAGATTTCTCACAGTCAAATCTCTGAAGCTCCGCTCTTCTGAATCGTCGGTGCCTGTTGTCGAGATTAAAACAAGTTTAATTACAGAGCTGCCTCCAACAATCTGTCTGCCCGTGAGTCACACCAGGGTACGCTCGCGCATGCCCCCATAATCGTGCACGCCGTCCTCTGTGACTTTCTGTCATGTTGCCGGGTTCTCTCCTGATCTGATTGGTGCGTTTGCCAGTTAATTTTATTTTCGCACACAATCAGACAAATCGGGTTTTATGGCCAGGAATGGCTGGTGAATGATACGAGGCAGCTGTGAAAGTGACAGTAATGACCAAGAGGAATGTGGAAATCATTTAAAGGCCAGTCTGCCATCCACACAAGGTTTAGCCAAGCTGTCGGCCATGTTTTTTAGCTGAAGGCTAATTTATACACAGAAAATATCCAGTGAGTGGTAGTTCTGTGGGTGAGAATGTGAATGATGGGAACAGACAGACTGCTTCAAACTAATCGAGGAACAGTAACCCAAGTACACTTTCTGAACTCATGCAAAAACCAGAAGCAGATTTACTAGAAGCCCTTAAGGATATTTACTTCTAGAACCAGTGTGGGCTTGGGAGTCAAAGTTCAGCTCTATATGTTCATGTATAATGGCTTATGCAAACTTTTCTTTGTCTCATTTTCTGTGTGTCTACCTGACTACCTGCTGGAAATCTGCTCTGGAAATGTGAAATGAATGATGTGTTTCCAGGCTACAATAACATACTGTATATATAAATATATATATATATATATATATATATATATATATATATATATAGTGTTGCCCTGGTTAGTTTGGTAAAAAAAAACACTAAGAAATGTGTTGGGTGTGAACTGTGACTCTGACCTGCTTTATCTCTCTCTCACAGACATCCTCTTATGAGTTACGAGATGCCCATTTAAATATTTAAATATTTAAATATACTTGAGGAAAAATAATATTCTTGAGCATGGCATAGCAAAGTGTAATGTTGAAGTTATAATAATTCTTTGAACATTTTAAGATCCTCCAAAAAGAACATTAGCTAAGGTTTTCTTATGTTCACTTGACTTTTCTGAACTGTATCAGAGAAGCTGATACGCTACTATGCAGACTGGAATATGGAAACCTGAGAAATCTTATCAAATTATAACATTTTCTTTATACAAGGTGGCAGATAGATTATAGAGAATATACGGGTCAGTAACTGAACCTAAAAGTGTGTCTTTCAGCTGTAATCAGTGACTTGAGCTGCCCTAACATGACCACAGCTGGACAGCTTGTCAAGCACTGACATATCTGACTGAGTGAATGGCTCTAATCATCAATCTTGTGTGTGTGTAGTGCTTATGCGTGTGTGCGGAGGGTGAAGTCTCCCAGATGGCTACGGATTTTCCCTGATAGTTCCCTCTCCAGGAATTAGACCAGTGGGCTTTAGTTGCATCAACGGCTTTTCGACATAACAACCAAATCAAATCACCTCTGTCACTCCGAGGCATAAAGAAAGTCGAGACAAGATAGGCCCGAATTAAGTCTCAATAAAATCACAAAGGGATCGTGTGCTTTTGTATATATACTGGAGGTAAACTGTCCCAAATACTGCATTTTAATAGGAATCAGTAGGACTTAAAAATGTAGTAGTTTGATATATTTTCATCCTGGTTATTTTTTAGACCTACTTTGTATTGTTATTTTTCCAATGACCTTTGGTACAATCTTTATGGCACTATAAAATTAGATCCCACTAGTTTAAAACCACTGCTTAATTTGATCCTTTGTCCAACACAATGCTCACAGAGTGCACTCATTGGCTCACTAAACAACATTGCATTAATGGTTATCCAGAGTCAATTTTGGCTTAGGCTCTGTCTTATTGGACAACAAATCTGTGAAATACAGTAAGGTAAGATTTAAGATTTTGTTTGATTTTAATATGATAAACACTATATATATCCAGATTGATTTTATTGTTTTTTTTTTGTTTTTTTTTTAAATAAAAGCACAAACTCTACCTAGATGCTATTGTAACAGAGGTTCTGAGAAGTGTCACTTTAAAAAGTAACTTTGTGATCCCTGAGCTGGCACCCAAAAGAATTCAACAGGACGAAGCTGTCTACAGCTGACAATATGTCACCCCGCAACAGATCTTCTCTCTTTTGGAAATAATAAATATTGTCATCAATACTTTATCACCACACCCGGGCTCATATCAACTTGACAGCTTGACAGAGAAAAAAAAATCAGGCTGCAGCCTCCTGGTAGACTTGGTTCATTTCACACATGGGATCATATCATCTTAATGGTCACTTATGTCAGTCTTGTAGAATAGGAGCAAACCACAGCCTTAGGAGTCAGCAATTTCACCTTTCAAATCTTGACTGGGATCACGGGCAGGGCATATGTGAACACTACCGACATCATTCCAACTTATTCCCCCAGTCTGTTTGAGACACCCAATATTATGAGCGTTTCACTAGAGCGTCTGCAAAAGTAGCCTTAGGCGTAGTTGGCAGGATCTGGGTTACATTCTCTGCTTGCAATTAAGACAAAATGCATATTCATGATTCCTAATAATACACATACAATAAATACTGCTTTCTTTTCTATAAGAGACTTTTTTTCATTGGAAAGAGAAAAAAATCGAACTCACCACTTGAATGGAAATCCCAAATGTATATCTTCTGTCGCGTCCGTATGCTACACTGTCAATTTGGCAGACGGTGGCAGGAACTAGCAGTAGGTGATTGTATGCTCATTAGAGGGTGAAATGTCCTGGTGATTCCGGTGTCTAGTCCGTGCCGAAGCGCTGTGTCTGCTTTTGTCAGCTCCTACAGAGAGCAGCAGGTGTTCTGGTCTGTCCCTGGGATTGATTCACCCAATTGACACAGACCTCCCTTGGAATGTATGCAAGAAAATCAATCCAGTGGTAAGGTTTCCCAAAATTTGGAGAAGATTTTGTAAAAGTCAAGTGGTAATGAATAGTTAATTGAATTGAATTACGGTAGTTCACTTCTTGGTGGATTTCAATCTCTGGTTCTTCTCACAATAACAAAATCTCTCTGTGATTCCAAAGGGTCTTCTGTCAATCAAGAATCCAGTAGCCATCAACTACCAAAATTCAAATGTCCACTTTGACCGCAACTCTGCTCTTCCACTCACATAGGTCTTGCCCACTTCCTTTTTCCTGTTTTCGGGATCTGGCTTGTTTTCCTGTCCGGTCCTGGAAGGGTGTGATAGAGTAGAATGGGGACGGGTGGAGGGGGTGACGTGCAAAGAAGAAACTCCAAAGAGGCTGCAAGAATGCATATGTCTCAAAATCTCCGTACACAGCAGCAGTACCCTGCGTTGTGGCTGCTGGAAGAGGATGGAGTGAGCGTTTGACGGAGGAGAGGAGAGAGGGAATACAAGGGGAGGGGGCTAAGGTGAGAGAGGCGTTACTTGCAGGCGCTCCTCGGTGAAAAGCAGCGACGGAGGGGAGATTTATAATTCATGTGTGGGAGATAAGGATTAAGTTAAACAGGTTATTGGGGATAATCCACAGAGATTTCCCCACATGAGACTAGTAAATATTTCACAGGGCTGACTTTGGCTGCTGGCTGTGTGTATGTGTGAGCGTATCTGACAGAGAAATCTTGTCTAAGCCGGTAAATGAGCTGAGAGTGACGCCACACGCACACACTCTTACTCATAAACACAGGAGGGAGTTCAGTCATTTGGTGAGCCAGAAAGAAAAGGCTGTTGTATGTTTTTAGTGTAGTAATTAACTTTCAACATTATGCCTTATATTAACACAATGGGACAGAACTTTTATGAAAACATCCCCAAATGCAGTTCTCTTGAGGAAATACACATGCACTCAGAGTTTTCAATCTTCAGTTAAAAACAATCGTATGTGACTGGATAGAGCGCCTTTAGAGCCAGTGATAACAACTCATGACATTGCTAAAACAAACCGTTGATAATAATGTAATAAAATGTCATGGAAAGGTTTTGTAAATGTTACAAAGTACAGTAGTCCTCATGATGTTAAGCCTTAAGAGAAAAGTGGAATCACGCCATCTTGCGAAATGTCATATAAAATGGCAACACATCATTTATGGCCTATGTGAAATATGTATAAAAGTGTTACATTAAAAGTAACAATATATTCAAAGAAGCTGGCATCATTAATTATGCTGCAAATAAACAACAACACAAATGAGACATATTCAGCTCTGCTAATGATGGACTCAATAACTGCTCCTCCCTGAGTATATATACATTCACACTTCTGTTCTTTGGTTGTCTGGCTTAATTAGTGCCTTGATGCTTTTAGATGTCATTGTATTTATATTCAATAGTTGTTGTTTTTTTTTTTTTCATTTTCATCTGAATATTGCATTGTTTGATTATGATTCTCTTTGTAAATCAGTTCTTTGATGCAGGAGGAAAATGTAATAAATCCGTGACTCTTCTTGTGTTTTGTGTTTCGTCTATTACTCACAAAAATCTACTTTCAAGTCCTCCACCCTCGCAATACACTTCCAGTCATTTGTTTGGCGCAATGGTTTTGGTTAAGTACTTGATCTCTGCCAAAAGACCATTGTCCTGGATTCAATTATAAACATATGCCTATCGTTATAAAATAGACATGCTTCAAAGACACTCATGTCACGAGAAAGTGAAAACAGCCCTTTGAGTGTTAAGATCTTGTGTTTCATCGACCCAGCCGTACGTCTCCAGTGACCCCGCCTTGTGCACGTTCCTCCCCAGTGCTTGCTCGCAGTCACCCGACCCACCTATGGGTCTAGTCACCTTCACATAAGCACACATCACTGCACTTAAATTGCTCATATTATCCTTCATGACAGCCAGCGTCTTGGCTCAAGAGTGAAACATACTGCATCTGTGAGTCATATTTCAAAACAAAAACAAGGATGATTTTGACCATATTTATGTCAGTGAACAATGTTGGATTAATGCTGAATGTTGAAAAATGTTTCAAAAAACTGTTTTTTTGGCCTTAGCTTTTTTGCAAATATACTTCTTTAACTTTAAGCTTTAACCAATACATTCAAGATTGTATTTGAGATATCTTGAATTATATCAATGTGAATTTTGAGCTGATAATTAGCTGTTATAGGGTTGGGGGTTATTGTTAGGTAGTTAGGGTTAGGGGTTAGGGGGTTAAAGTTAGGGTTAGGGTTAGGTGGTTAGGGTTAGGGTTAGGGTTAGGAGTTAGGGTTAGGGGTTAGGGGTTAGGGATAGAGTTAGGGTTAGGGTTAGGGGTTAGGTGGTTAGGGGTTAGGTGGTTAGGGGTTAGGGATTGAGTTAGGGTTAGGTGGTTAGGTGGTTAGAGGTTAGAGGTTAGGGATAGAGTTAGGGTTAGGTGGTTAGAGGTTAGGGATAGAGTTAGGGTTAGGTGGTTAGAGTTAGAGATATGGGTTAAGGGTTGGGGTTAGGGTTACAGTTAGGGTTAGGTTAGGGGTTATGGTTAGGGGGTTAGGGTTAGCATCTTAGGGGGTTAGGGTTAGTGTTAGAGTCTAGTACATCGTCAGGTACATACATACATACAGAGGTCCCTGCTATTTAAGTTGTTAGTTTGCCTATCTTGGACAATGTTGGGGGTTGATCAAAACAAATGCATAAAAGCAAGCAGCCATTTGAAGCTGGAGAGACTCACAAAAAACAAGTAGGCTTTAAAGAATATATATATGCTTGTATATATATATACATGTATGTATGCATGTCTGTATGTATGTTTGTAAGCACCATTCAATTCAAACAGTATTTTGTCACTGAATGCCATTTGTGGTGTTCTCGTTCCCTTCTTATCCATACGTCCAAATTCATTTTACTGTCTGCAGTTGTCATCGTGCCCTGGTGTGTCACTTCTCTTTGCCTCCCCGCTGTACCACACTATTCAGTGCATCTTTATGTTCCTTCTGTCAAAGAACTAACATTTAACTTTAGGGAAATTGTCTTCTATCACGTCAATGTAACTGTCACTTTGAACGGATGAATGCCGTCAGTGAGGGAGGTGACAGTGACGCATCTGGGAGAATGTATCCTGAATGTGAATGTGAAGATCTTATTTTAAAACAAACACCATTTCAAAAGCTAAATGAATGCTGCCATCGTAATAAATGTATGTACGTTGTATACATAGTCCTTTTGATGATGATGAACAAATCTGGCAATTTATAAATTTTTACAAAAAGAATTACAAGAAATTGTGCATCAATGTGTGTACTGTCCTTGCCTAGGTAGAGAACATTAGCAACCACCCAAATATGTAGCTATTTTGTGCCACAAAAGCTAAAGGCTAAATGCTATGTACTGTACGCTGGACAAAAAGTTTAAAAACTTCAGGTAATGTTGTGTACAACTATATCCACACCACTACACAAGAGCAGAGGTGGCGCTACCATTAGGCAAAAGTAGACAGCTGCTTAGGGCCCCAAGCTTCTAGGGCCTCATAAATGAAGCCTCAAATAAATATGATTTGGTAATTATTAAACTTGGTAAAACAGAACTACACCTCGCCAGTTTTTTGTTTTGAGTAAGCCATCTGGTTTCTGTGAACAGACAAATCAAGAGAATTTTGAAAAGACTTTAAAAAGTGTCAAATACAGAGGGCCCTCTGTCCATGTTTGCCTTGAACCCCACGGCTCAATAGTTGTCTCCCTTGTCAAAATGAGTGTCAGATCACATTTTCTGTCATCAGTGGCCACAGATACTGTATTAAATGGTCTATAATGTAGTTACAATAATTGGTTTGCTAATGTAATGTAACCTGAAGAAGGATTCATGTGGCCCGAACAAACAACCACAGTGTCACACTCATGTTTGTGATTCTTCTTCTTCTCCTCTGCGTCTCCCTGTCATCTTCCAAACTCCTCATGCTCTTGGCCTACTTTCCTCAAAAACACTCCAATACTAAAAATTGCATCCCCGTGACATGTAAGGAAGCGCCTGATGTTTGGCTGGTGCTTTGACTTGCGAGGCGGCCAGTGGGAGACAACTTCAAGGACCCAGACAGTGCGAGCGAACGTGTGATACAACAATGTGATGCACCTAAAGGGCCTTCTTTCATCATTAACACCTGCTAATGCTAATATTGCAGGCAAAGGATCCAACGACAGGTACGAGCAACCAAATCACCACACGGGCTGCTTCTGAGGTGAGTCTTATGAGGATTGTATCAAGGTCACTGTCTGATGTTTTTATTGAAGTCCGTCTTAATGAGGACAGGGCTAAGTGAGCTGCTGTTGGACTTGTTTGTTTGTTGTTCCACACACACCAGACAGTTTATAAGAGGTACCATATTTTTCGCACTATAAGGTGCACATAAAAGCCTTTCATTTTCTCAAAAACCAACAGTCCGCTTTTTTATCCGGAGCGCCTTATAAATGGATTCATTCTGGTTGTGCAAACTGACCTCCAAGAGATTTTGCGTCACACGGCGCTCAAAATGTTGTGGTACGACTTCGGTAAACTACAAAGCTCCGGGAGTCAGGAGCGTCGCGGAGTAATACATACCGGTATTATGCTTCACCGTAACGAAGGCAGGAATCATCACTGAACTGCCAGGTAACAGCAACGACACAGACTCGGATAATGACGAGGGGGATCCGGGCATGCTGGATGCCCTAAACTGTTCAACTCGGACACTGAAGATGAAGAATTTGAGGGATTTGTGGATGAGGAATAAACTGAAAAAGTGACTGTATTGTGTTGTATGTTACGTGTTATAACTGAATACATTTAAGTTATTGTGAACACGCTAACGTTTGATTTAACGGTATCAGACTGTGTTTATTTACGTGTTACAAATGAACGAGGTTGAAAGTTATTGTAAATACACCATTAACGTTTGAACAATGTTGAGAGTTATTGTGAATACACCATTAACGTTTGAACAAAGTTGAGTTATTGTGAATACACCATTAACATTTGAACAATGTTGAGAGTTATTGTGAATACACCATTAACGTTTGAACAATGTTGAGAGTTATTGTGAATACACCATTAACATTTGAACAATGTT
>JAVQKC010077646.1:0-15566 GCA_036025475.1 Philypnodon macrostomus | reverse complement strand
CTGCATCATCGAGTCTATCCTCACCAGCTGCATCATCGGGTCTATCCTGACCAGCTGCATCATCGGGTCTATTCTGACCAGCTGCATCATCGAGTCTATTGACCAGCTGCATCATCGAGTCTATCCTCACCAGCTGCATCATCGGGTCTATCCTGACCAGCTGCATCATCGGGTCTATTCTGACCAGCTGCATCATCGAGTCTATCCTGCATCACTGCGTGGTACGGCAGCACTATTGTGAAGGACCGCAAACGCCTGCAGAGAGTGGTAAAGACTGCTTCTAATATCACTAGAACCTCACAACCCTCTCTGCAGATCATCTACCTTCGCAGAGTCCACAGGAGAGCTGCCTCCATCATCAAAGACCCCACCCCCAACATGGATTATTCACACTTATGCCTTCAGACCGGAGGTACAGAAAGGTGAAATGCAGGACTAAAGGACTAAAGAAGTCCTTCTTCCCCACAGCCAACTCTTGAACAGCTGAGCTGACATGTTTCCTACTGTGCATATGACAATAAACACTTTGAATTGAATAACTCCAAATTTAAAGAATTCAATTAATTTGTAAATTTTTAATTTTAAGTAAAACACAGGCTTTTCATTTAAGTTAATTTTATGCATGTGCATGTGTTCACCAAATCAAGCGTGCACAGATTTAAATTACAACACTTTTGAAGACAAGTGTTTCACAACTGAGTCAATTCAGTCCATTCATTGACTCAACAGACACATTGGTGGTGGTAAGCTACCTCTATAGTCACAGCTGCCTTGGGACAGATTCAGTAACATTGTGAAAGAGAAAGCAGAGGGTCTACTTAATAACAGGCAAAATGTGTGCATGTAATGAAAGTAGTGTAAGTATTGTACATCAAACATGGCTTTTCCTTTGCTACCTATTTGTTATTGGTCGTCTTTTTACTGTGTTGTCAAAATATGCACATGGTCACAGTTGGCGTAGGGATATGCAAGACATAAATCACACATGTGGAGTAGAGAGTGGCGCACACACATTTTCAGCCTCCCTTAGTGCAGGCACAACCTTTAGAAATTGTGCCGCTAGGATTTATCATTGCGAGATGGGGACAATGCCATGATGAAGATCTGAGATTCTATTTTGAATTTGGGTTTTGAGTCTTTGCTACAACGTTCCTCCCTTAAAGCTGCTTTACCTGATATTTTTACTTTGTATTTGAGCGAAAATAACTACACTAAGAAAAATTGTGGGCTGTATTTTTTAGGGTTTTTGTTTTGGAGCCAGCATCACTCATTTTTTCAACCAATCACACGCTTCAGTGGTCAGATCGGTCGACACATCCTTGATGTATTAAGAACTAGAATCTATCAGGGATAATGTTAGGGTGCTTCAATTCAAAATGTACAGTTTATTCACAGCTATTTAGATCAACAAAATAAAAGCCAACTCAGGGCCGCTGATCATTATCCTGACACTTTCTGGTTTGTGTTTCTGGTTTGTGTTAAAGAGGTCTGTGAAAGAGGAAAGGGGAGGAGAGGAAGAGGAGCGCACCATCAAACTTAGATTTTTTTAAGCACAAAATCCGGTCGTGAAACTTTATTTGTTAAACTAATCAACTTTTAGATTCCTCTTATCTTCCATGCATCCACCCCCTCTCCTCCCTCTCCGCCCTGATGTTGTCACCACCTGTTGTTCTCATCTGGTTGACAGCCGAGCGAGGCCTGCTGCTGTAATTAGTGTGCAATTCTAATGAGCTTATCGGGTCAAACGCTGCCTCTGTCCTCCAGGACCTCAGCGGGGTGGAAATTAGCCCCACTCGCGCTCTGACAAAGCAGCACACAACATGTACACAACAACTCGGTGCGCATACTGATAACACGAGAGCCACAATTCATTAACAAACAGCCTCTCCTCCAGTGAAGGGATTAGCCCACTTTCAGTCAGACAGCTAACAAAAAGGTTAATTATTAATGTGAGTGGCACAGATGAGGGAAAATACAGAACGGTTGTGTATGACGATGTCACCGGGCTGAATGAGGGAGGAAGTTACCTGAAAGAAGGATGAGAGATGAGCGGAAAAGCATAGAGCAAGACAATGGAGGTGAAATGTGTCGACAAAGGCAGGCGTAGACAGCAAGGAGGTTGTGGGTTTGATCCTAGGGCTGGCTGACACAGAATCTACATGGAGTCTGTCTGCATGTCCCCTCTGTGTTGTTGCTGGGTTCTGTCCTGGTACTCTTGCTTCCTTCCACTGATATGCATGTGCCATGAAAATTTGTGACTTTAAATTTCACCCAGTTAAATAATGGTTGTCTGTGTGTCTGTGTCAGCCCTGCAACTAACTCACCACTAGCAAGGGCCATAGTTGCTGGGAAAGTATGTACACAACCCTTTTTTATTATTGGTATAGACTTGGGACTGTCACAAAGAGGACACTGACTTGTGACCCACTTCTGACTGGATAACATTTCTAATTTGGGGTGGAATGCCTCCAGCTTTTTTTTTTGGAGCTAATCTAATTATAGATTAGCTCAATAAAATATCAACCTAAATTTAGCATTTTTTAAATGCTTTGTGTGGACAAAAAAAAAGAAAAAACTGTGGTCGGCTCCCATAGGCCCCATGTAATTTTTTTTTCAAGCCAACTGAGCCAATAAAAAAAATATTTTGGGGGGACTTCAAAAGCATAGATTTTTTTGCGATTCCTGATCTGTCTGCAAAACTTCCTGACATTTTGAGCATGTTTAGGGCCTCAAAAATTACTTTGAATTGGCAGAAAAATAATAAGAAATGATTTCAATATGGACCATCGCCAACATTCTCCATTAAAAAAAAGTGTGCACTATCTGCACTTCACATTGAGCAGTCAAACCAACAAGACAGATCCATTAGCATTGCAATGGCCAAGATTTTGTTAGCCATTCTGACCATGGCATGATGGAGCTCAGTGGTAAGAAAGGATTAAGTCCCACATTTATTTATTATTTTTTTACCTGCACAAAATCAGATACTGCAACTTTAATGATCCAATGGCATTTGAATTTCTTTTATTGCCAATTTGGATCCACAGTCTTGATGGATTTGGAAAATACCAACCTACCCCAAAACATTGTGAATTTTGATCTTCCAGTCTTACTCAGAAGTTTTTTATTGAAAGCCTTTATTGAAAATTTACCAGACAGACCCAGATAATATTTCCAAGGTGAGCTCCGCCGACCGACCCTGGCTTTGGACCCTGACAGTTAATATCTGTCTACACGGCCACACAAGGCAACACAGAAATACTCCAACAAACCATCAAACAATCACAAAACGCACACTAAAACACCTAAATATACCAATCACAGACTAAGCACACAATTACTCTACTCAGCCATGACACAAATACTTTACTAAACCATTTCATAATCGCACAAAACATACACTAATACTCCAATTAACCAGCTCACAACTGCACACTAAGCACACTAATACTCACAATTAAACTTCACTAACCCATCACACATCACAAAACACACTCAAAAGTAAATCATTCCTCAATCACACAAAAAGCACAAAAATAAACAAAACACACACTCAACTAAAACAAAACACACACAATTGCTCTACTAAACAATCACAAATTCACACTAAAAGCCGACAATCTAAAATCTCCAAAATACCCTCACACAATCGCATAAAACACACACAAATATTCAGTTTAAACCCATACACAAAAGGCTCACTGTATACCACTCTCTGCCCAAATTCATAAATCAAAGGCAATAAGCAACTTCTAATCAACCATTCCATATTGAGGTTATGACAGCCGTAGTCCAAGCCAAGAGAGGGTTTTTGTAAATGAGGCTGCTGACTGATGAGATGGAGAAATTAATGGTGCTGATGATAGAGCTTTATGGTCAGAATGGTCACATCGACTGAATCGCAGAGTCGTTACAACGTCGGAATTAATTGCAAGAAAGAGAACTAGGCCTGTGCTATATCGGCGAAACGGCCCCATACGTCTGCCCCATACGTCTGCCCCATACGTCTGCCCCATACGTCTACCCCATACGTCTGCCCCATACGTCTGCCACAACTGGCACCAACGTGCACCTTAATCAGATATTGTGGGATTTCTAAGAGTTTTAATATTGTTAATGACAAACATGGGAAGGGTCTATTTGACTTTTGGATGTTTGTGAAGGATGTTCTTTGCCAAACTTTGTAAATTTCCCTAAAACTACATTCTTCTTTCAGTCTATAGGGGGCGCTACAGAGGTAAATGCCATCATATTGGTCAGATGTGTGTGTTAGGTGGCTGCTAGTGTGGGCTTGTGCTGATAAAGTCCATTTACTTACTATGTAGTCTGGAATAATTCCATATATGACCAAAAGAAGCTATGTAGTTTTATCAGCCGAAATGGCATATTACATTTGCTCGGAGGACTTTTTGTTTTCATTTCTTTTTATTTACTTTTCAGATGTACAGAGGTTGCCTAAGAGCTGGTGTTATGGGGTCAATGCTACAGAAATCACACTTGACAACCCACTGCTGATGTTTTGCCGACTCTTACCAGGTCCTTCACTTGTTACTTTCAAAAGAAACATGGGGAATGTAAGGGTTAAGTATGCCGTAAGTGCATGTGGATGAGGGCTAGGTCAAGGAGAAGGCAAGGTCATGCACATATACAAAGAGAAGAAGTGAATTCTAAGAGAAAGCAAATACATGGAGGAAGAAGTTGGACTACCTCTGCCATTCATTTTCCATTTTTTTCATATACAAAGAAACATGATGTGCCTGACGCTCACACTCTAATCCTATAGGATTCAGCTAGTTTCAGCATTTTATAGGCAGATAGCTTTCTACTGGGAACAAGTAGGAACATTACTAGTCTTAGATGTCCTTTACACAGCAATGTCCTATTTTTATTTTTTGGTGAATTTTGGTCTTGTTTTAGCCTAGTGTTCTTCAAAGTGCAAATCTTGATAATATAATGCATGGGATTTATAAAGTGCTTTTCTCAACACTCAAATACGCTTTACAATTGCATTATTCATTCACTCCACAGTCACACCTGGTGTTGGTAAGCTACCTGTGTAGCTGCAGCTGCCCTGGGGCACACTGACAGAGGCCCCTACGGCCCCTCCGACCACCATCAAACACCAATCACACAACATTAGTTTGTGTGCTTGGTTGCTGTATATGAGATGGATAGACAGCAAAAAACACCTATAAATCTATCAAACATTACACAAAAAAACATAACATTATTGTTTCCATTGGACAGCTGGTAAATTGTCAAAATAGAGCTCAACAGTGCTCGCCCCCTGGATCCAGAAGAACTCCCATTCATTTTTGCCATAGACTTTTTGGAAATTCCATATGTTAAGAGCTTAAAAGGTCGATGGAGGCTATGGAGCTATGTGGTAACTCGCATCATAGCGATTATTTTCACTCTGAAACGTATCTGAAAGTTTTTAATGTTTTTCGAACATATATCTGATCGTGAGTTAGTACATAGCTGATTAGCCTTAAAATATGAATTTTTCTAAAGGTTTATGGCAAAAAAAAAATGATTTTTTTCTTCTGGAACCAGAGGGGGCAGGCACTGGTGCACTGTATAACAATCTTTGCTTTCTGTTAATTGGCTAAAAAATATTTTTAAAAAAATATTTAAATTAACTTTTCTGAACTGTCTACCATATTATCATGTTGATGTTGTTTCCTTGTGAAAATCACACCCAGAGTTGTATTTGTACACATTTGGGTACATCTGTATGCTGAGTCACTAACCTTCTCTGGAGCTGAAAACACTGGATTTCACTTTTTAATGTTTATGCTAGGAGAATTAGTGAACGTGGTTTGCAGGGGGAAAGAGGGCCTTATAGAATAAGTAGCTAATAATATATTTTTTAAAGATTTTTTTTATTAAATGGGAAATGATTAGCCAGATGTTGAATTCAAGCTCTTTTAAACAAAAACTGGACCACTGCTGTTTTGAATGCAATCTACATTTATATTTTTGGACCTAATTCTGTGCTATCTTTAACCGCCGTATTCAAAGGTTAAACCCCACATTATTTCAGCCCAGATAAGCTGATTTACTGAGTACAGAAGCGGTTATGAGAGTGTGAGAGTGGATATCACCTTACAGCTGGTCCTCCCCAGAGACGCCCGGCCTTCTGCGAGGCCCTCACACATTGTATCTGATAACATTGGTGCTAATATAAATGTTGTATAACTCGAACGCCTGTCACATCTCATTTCTATCTCTTTCATCAGCAGAACAGGCCTGATGAAGTGCGTTTCATGTGAGGAGACGGCCCTATCCCCTGACGCCTTTGATCCACTTTGTTCTGGATTGGCCACTGACTATGAACCAGGACTGAGTTGAATTGATGTCTTTATAGCATCGTCATTTTAGTTTTGTTAATTTTGCAGTAAAATTCTACACAAGGAGGTTGTGGGTTTGAATTGGGCCAGCTGACTACTATCTCTATGTGTGGAGTCTGCATGTCCTCACTGTGTTTCCGTAGATTCTTTATGTGAACTCTGGCGTCATCCCGCTGTCTAAAGGAAGGCACGTAAATCAATGTGAGTATTTATAGTTGCTATCAGCGCACAAATGTCTCTGTGTCAGTCCTCTGATAACCAGTGGGTTGGAGGTTTGACTTAAATATATGCTGTTCATGTGTCCTTGGGCAAGACACTTCACTCATGTTGCCTATGTATGAATGAAAGTAAGGTGTGATTGGGGGTGTATGGTTGTCAGTGTGCCCCAGGGCAGCTGTGGCTGTAGATGTAGTTTACCATCACCTGAGTGTTTGTGGCATGAATAAAGCGCTCTGAGAAAGCCTGTTGAGAAAGACCATTGTTACGCCCAAAGCCATTTTCAAAATTCCGACCTCCTTGCAACAATCTATTTGACTGTCACTTACCACCACACGTTTAAACATAAAATAAGCTCCATTTCCATCTCAGCCAGCAAAATCACATCTTCTGTCCTCTCACGGCTGTCACTTCACCCGCCAGTGTGCTAACAGCTCACATGCCAATCTGTGATGTTGATAATGGTGGAGAGACGCCGTGGGAGGAGGGATAGAAAGGTTGTAGTCAAGAGCAAAATCAGCAAAGGACCAAAAGCAAAGTGGCCAAAAAATATGGCTAGTAAAATGTCAGAGATTTAAATGATAAAAAGACTGAAGCCAATGAGGGGTTAAATGCAAATTAGGATTCTGGAACCCATTCTCTACATTTGACCCATGCTTTCCAAGCGTCTGGGGCAACCTGTCAGGAGCAGAGGATGTATATGTCAGTGCTTAACACTTTACCACCTTAATTCAAAATGTGACCCAGCAAAACCACCGTTAATACCATTGAAAAGAGCTTATTATGGCAGAATAATTTGTGCTTAATTACATAATCAGGGATATTGTGTATTTCTGCTCTTGTCAAAAATAAAAAAATTGAAAAATCTAAATGAATGTGAGAATGTCTGTCAGTCTGATATGCACATGAAAGTGGATGAAGTACCAAGCTTAGCGGGTTGTGTTTACACTTTGCTCACAGCTCAACAGCCCTGGGTTGGATTCCCAGCCCAGATGGAGTATGTGGTGTATGTGGAGTTTGCATGTCCTCTCCGTGTTGGCGTAGGTTCCCTCTACCATTCAATTGTGCTGTCCATATTGCATGCATAACGAAAAAAGTGTGTATTATGTAACCTGTTATTTCTAGAAATATTTTAATTCCTGACCCAAAGTATCTGCTTAGGCAACCAAACACCAACCAACCCATTTGCCCAGCACCAACTGGAACATGTCTCATAAGTGCCCCTAAGACAAAGCTCTAATATGACGCCACTAAAAGGCAGATAGACTGGACAGTGATATTCTCTGAGCGTGGAAGAGGAGGAGGGATATGTCACGGACAATCTCTAATGAAGGGCCTTCCGGGAACTATAGTTAGATAAATTATTTAAAGGCTTTCATTTAAAAATGTCCAAAAAGAAAAGTGCTCCGCGATGATTTGTGCAGTGGCTGGGGAAAGGTCAGGCGCGTGTAGGGAGCGCTTCATTAACCTCCCGGCACCTCCCTACCTCAATTATTTCTGTCAAAGAGCAGCCGAAGGGATGGCGGGGGAGTAGTGTGGTCAGGCTGATAGTAGCTTGCAGTAGATGAGAGCTGAGGGGCTAGGGCTGGTGTTATCTCTGCGGCTGGTGGCAATGGTTGTTCCAGGTGTAGGAGTGTTTGTGGTAGATTCCCCCGGAGAAGTGTGAGATGAACTGTGATGGAGGGAGCTGACCGGTGCGCTGGACTCTGGAGGGTGGTGTGCTTTGATCTTGTAAAAATGTTTTCTACAAGTGTGGAAGTTACAGAGCTGCAAGAAAGTTTAGCACACACAGACTTGGAGTGATACTGAAGTGAGGACATTTACTGTCAAAACTAACTTGGACTATCAGAGCTTGTGCCGAGACAGATTATATGTGACATTCACACTTCTACTACTACAAATGGAAAGGTAGTTGGTAGAGGTAATCAGGAATACAGCAGGTATACTAATCAGAAGGTTGGCGGTTTGATCCCCACTCCAACTTGTGTTCTTCAGCCTGAATGTATGAACATCTGTCCAGGGACAACGGATGAAAAATAGCTTTTTGGCTAATTCTGGTGCATTTGCAGCAATGTTATTTAATGTACACTGTCCCTGTCAAATAAACCAATAAATAAATGTCTGATTGTTGTGGAGGTTGGAAGTATAGTCGGTGGTGTGATCCCCACTCCAACCTGTTGCTATTGTGTCCTTGGGCAAGACATTTCCCCACATACACAAAATGTATACTGTAAATGTGTGATTATTGTGGAGTTTCCTGGTAATGGTCAGAGAGTGGTATTACTGCCACATTCTGTCCCAGGGAAGCTGTGGCTATAGAGGTAGACTACCGCTGTCAAGTTTCTGACTCTCAAATAAATCATCACTATGGCTGGGTATTGCCACCAACCTCACGATACTATACGTATACGATGTGTATCACGATACAGGGGCCTCGATATGATACATATCCTGATACGATATGTATTCCGATACAGTACATTTTGATACAATACTTTGATACTCTTTAAACATTTTTTAAAGTCTGGAGTCAAACAAGTAGTAATCCTCAATAACAAAAACTATGATGTGACCTAATATTACCTTAATGGTAATCAGGTCACAGACAAAGCATTCTTTCAAAGTTCTGTCATGGTTTCCATCCTATTCCAACTTCATCAGAATGTAAGGTATACCCCCAAAAACATCATGTAACCAATCAGAGCTGCCGTCAGTGCAGCGGAGTGTAAACCTGAACCATGTTACTTTATCTCTCCAAGGACGTCCTCATCTCTGCCGGTCTTGCACTGCCTCTCTGTCCATCTTACCTCCTCTGATCTCATCCCACCAAGGCAATGCTAGACTAATTGTCAGGCTGTTCCGCTAATGCCTTACTCCTGTGCTAGGGGGCACCTCAAACTCCCTGGAGCTTGTAAAGTAAAGAGAGTACAAGAAAAAAAAGCACAAAGGCAAAAAAAGTCTGTCTGGTGTGCTGGAAGTGAAGGGTGACATTTTTATAGAAATAGTATTTATTTTATAGTCTCCATCGCTACAGGAAATGGACATCTCTTCTCCATCACCACCTAAGCAATGAACACTCCATTACCACCTTAGATATAGAACATCTATCCTCACCTCTATATCACCACATCAGCATTAGAACATTTCTCCTTTATCACCACCTCAGAGAGGACCATTTCTTCACCATGACCATGTCAGCAAAAGACCAGCTCTTTTCCATCACCACACCAGCAATGGGACATTTCTTCACATTACTACTTCAGCAGTGGAACATCTGTCCTTCATCCCCACCTCAGCAGCACACCATTTCTCCTTCATCACCACCACCACAAGCAATGAACACCCTGCTGACCAACTCAGCAATGGTACGTCTCTCCATCACCACCTCAGCAGGGAAAAATATCCCCTTTCTCACCGCTTCAGTATCGAAACATCCATCAACCACAACAGCAAATAAGCAACTCTCCTCCATCAACTCAGCATTGAGCATCTAAAAACTAATTCTACAGTGTTACCTTGGTATCTAGCTACTTCTCAGGGACAGTGACTAAGTATATGCCTCAAAATGGCCATCTTGAGCTGCTGTGTCAGGCTGTCTTCACTATGGGAGCTTTAATTTGGGCTGCCACATCAAAGAGGCGACTAATCAGGCTGACAGAGAGAGGTGTCACTCTGTGTCAATTCTCCAGGCCCGCCACATGTCAGTGAGGGAGAGGATTCACCAGCTTTGACCTCAAATCATTCTCTGCACATGACGTGAAGGGCTGTACCAAGAAAAATCAAAGATGGAGAGTGCAGGCACAGTGAAGGCAAATGACTAATGGCACGTTTCCAGTGGTGTGAGACAGTGATTTGGCCGGTAAAGTGCAATAGTGTGTTTCGGAGTTGAGTTGAGTAGTTGTCTGAAGTGAGTCTGTGCATCTTTATTCAAAACTGTGCAATCTGCCCTCAATCCAGGTTTATACTTTCACAAATGAAATGTAAGCAAGGCAATTTATTTTTTAGTTTTGTGCATACCATGTCTGTGTCTTTTCCATATACCTTGTGCTTAGTTTGCTCTTGTTTGTAAATGATCTCACTTGATGCTATATATTTTTTTAAAAACAGAGCATTCCCTCCAAGTACTTTAGCTTCCTCCCACTGTCCACAGACAGCCGTCTGTTAGGAGAACTGGGCAATCTGATTTGCTATAGTGAATGAAAGTAAGAGTAAATGGTTGTGTTCTGGTCTGAGCCCTAAGACTTACTGGCCATTGTCCAGGGTGTACCGGCCTAAAGCCCATAGTTGCTGGCATATGAAAAGTGGAAGATGAATGGATCAATTATGCAACATGTTGGCTGCTTTCTTTCAAAGGATCTCACAGCAACTTACTTTAGGTACACAACCAACTATGTGTCTATAGTAGTCACTATCCTTGATGCTGCCTCCTCACTAATGCCACTTGCTCACTTGGTGTTTTGCCAAAAGGCTTGCCATATTTGCAGTTAGCTAATGTTTTATAAGTTGGAAACATTTTTTGTTTTCCTTGTGTTAGGCAAAACATATTACTGTTCAAATATTCTAATACTGTTTTGCTTGTATTTCTAACGTATATATCTCGGAAATACTGCTGTTACTCCATGAGCTGTTTAGCGACATTGCTAATGCTAATTTTCCTAATCCTTCAACTGAGCATTACTGTCTTTCATCCCATGTCCCTGCTCACTGTCCCGTCGCTGCAGAGAAGTAAACGATGACACAGCGCCGGTTTCTCGGGGAGTAGTCCTATTTAATGCTAGCTTAACTCTTCAGTAATGCACCATTTTCTTGGCAAATAAGCTCTTAAGTGTCAGTCACCAGCAGACTGCCAAAAACTCCATTTCCCCATTGACCTAAAGATCTCTCACTGAAGCACTAGCTACTGTCAGTAACAAACAGAACAAATGTACAGTTGTCAAGTATGTAACAATGATGTGTACAATGATTCTGTAAAGCTGGCACGTGTTAGCAACACTACCTTGGGTGCAGACTAACACCACAGAGTGCATTCGAGTTGTCATTAGAGGTCGAATACTGGCACACAGTCCTAGTCGTGAACTATTGTAGCTTTGCTCATACCCCAGTACAAAAGCCAAGATGACACTACATTAGGTACACTGAAACGAAACCACTACTATCCACTACTGAGCAATCCATCTCTGAATATGCTACAGTGGGGCTAGTGCAGTAACTTCAGAGCTGTTAGCACTAGCATTAGCAATTTAGAAGTAGCAACTGGAATGTTGTGAGACTTGAGTAGTTTTCTCTGACTTGAGCTAACCCAAACGCAATACAAGACCCAGCTTTTGAGGTGTTTGACTTACCATACGGACTCTGGTGCGGTTTGCTTGTGGTTTGAATATGAACCGGCCTTGATCCATCTCCAGTAAACATTTACCTTTTTGGCCATAACAAGCTGTTGTAACCGGGGATATCAAGCTGAGCATGCATTTTATACATCTATATACATGTATGTTCCATAAAACAAAGACAGGAAACACAACATCTTTCTTAAAATCTGTCCTGAAGGTTCTAGAAATAAGTTACTTTCCTCCTCCTTAGAAAACTCAATACATTTAGTGATGTTACAAAAGAGGTTGTCAAAGTCAGCAGTAGACCCACAGCATATAGCCCATCCCGGTAACAGCCGTGTCAGAGGAATCAATGTGAGAGATGATGCGGTTCAGAGATAGGCCGTGCTGATGAGTGCTGATTAAGGAGGTAAGAAATGGAAACTCATCTTGATGTATTTGGGTCAATTTCACGTTGGTGTCTTGTTGCTTGGTCAGGCCTATTTTCGGGAGAAGAAGTGTGTCTGTTAATTAATGGCTGATAACAGACACGTTTAATTGGCTGTAATCTATGAAGTGGATGAAGTGAGGCGCTGTTCTTTTGAGGACACAGACCCGCAGGGAGGCCAGGAGAGTGAAGCTTCATCTAGAATGCTGATGGAGTGTGCTACAGGCTAGGGCACATATCAGCAAATCTTCCTAAATTTCTCAGATGTTTGGTTTAGACTTTAACCCGGGTTACTCTAGTTTAGTTCCTATTTAGACTTTGTTTACACTGGGGGTGGGCATTTATACCGTATACTATTGAAAATACAAATACAAAAGCTACCACACTTCCTCGTATCTATTTTTATCGTTTTATGCAGGGACGTGCATAGATAGGGCCCAGGTGGTGCTCCAGCACTTGCCCCTTTGCCCTCTGCCTACTGAAGTGCCCTTCTGATGGGCATTTTTTTTCTTGTCCCACCAAAAGTTGATGCCGCTATGATGGATTGACATGTCTTTGAGTTTGTATATATAGGCCTAATCAGGATAAATGACTGAAATAATAAATGAAATAAATAAATAAATAAAAACATGCTATACCTACAATAATAATGCCTAACATAAATATTATATTATGGAAAATTAAAGAATAATAAAATATAATTAAAAAAAACAAATAAACAAAAAATACCCCAACCAAATTGCAGCTCTGGCTCAGGAGGAGAGTGTGTTGTCTGTGGAGGTTGGCGGTTTGATCCCCATTTCAATCCTACTGCTGTTGAATGAATGAATGTGTAAAGTGTAATAGATATGTTTTGTGGTTGTCAAACAAGCCAAACTCAGCTGTGCAACTGACACATCTCTATCATTTTGCCCTAGGGCAGCAGTGGCTATACAGAGGTAGTTTACTATCACTAGTATGTGACTGTAGAGTGAATAAATAATGGTCACAACTGTAAAGCACTACATCAGTGGTTCTCAAACTATGGAACTACTGGTTGTACAAAGCCGTTTTGACATGGTTGGAACCTAATTTGGACCTGGTTTAGACTAAAGGTTTAATGACCTCCACCAAGGGGGTAATGTTTTGGTAGCGTTTGTCTGTCCGCCTGTCTGTCTGTCTGTTAGCAACTTTACACAAACACTACGGATTTGGATGGAATTTTCAGGGAAGGGAAGTGACACAAATACCAGCTGATACATTTTGGGAGTGATCCGTGGAAATGAGCTGCCTTGGCGGAGGTCTGCGCTTTCAATTTAGATCTGGTTTAATCCTGGTTTACCCTTGGATTAGGCTAGGGCTCCTATTTATTCTTTGATTCAGACCTGGTTTAGTCCAATGAAATGGTACTTGATGAAAAGTGGCACTTGTTCTAAAAGTTTTGCGAACCAATGCAATATTAAATCTAGTAAACTCATATTTCTAGCATTTAACGGGACTATTTAAAAATATTATTTCAGCCATTCCCAAAGTCAGAGAGGCTGCTTAAAATACCCATATAAATCTACATTTACATGAAATGTCTACCTTGAAAACAAAAACAACAAAGCATACTATTGGCTATAAATTGTTTAAAAATAATGTTTTTGAACAACTATATATTTTTCTGTACTAATGTTTTCAAAGCTAAATTTATTTTTACAGACTTAATGTAAACAACATTTGGGCCCCCCTGGAAGTTTTCAGCAGCCCCCCAGAGGGCCCCGGACCCCAGTTTGGGAATCAACTTGGATATATTTTTGAAGTTTTATATTGTGACAATTTTGTAAATAGTTATACATTTTTGTAATTCCAACTGCATCTCCCTACTTGAGCAAACTCAACAACCTCACATAAAAACATGGTGGTGCTTAACATAAAACTCAATAAATCCACTGTTTGTTCTCGTGGCGGCCCGAGAGCCCTTTACAATCTAGATCCTCCTCATGATAGAGCACAGAAGAAAATGCAGTCTGCCAGGCTCTCCTCCCACCAGAGGGGCCACACTTATTTGCATTGAAATGAAGTGTCTGCAGCATGTGCGTATGGTGGGGGGTACATAAGGGGTTGTGTCAACCTGCATGGATCACCAGTGATGGGTTGACTGCTCCTCTTTTGCAGGGGGCTTTTGTATACAGATTGGGTTTTGAGTTGTAATTGCTTTTGGCTGTAGAATTTTGTGTAAATTGCTTATAGTTTACAGATATTATTAATCCAACAGACAGAAACAGGCATCACTGAAAAATGCAATCATTCACAAGCTAAATCTTTCATTGTCTCTACTTAAGTAGATCTGTCCAACTAAATTATGTGCATTCAACTCCAATGGACTATTTCACATTGACACAATTTAAGAAATCTGAAATACAATAGAGAATGTGTGGAATAAAGCTGATAGAAGTGGGTTTTTTTTGGCATTTGGACAATGGAAAAAATACAGCATCTTGAGTCAGTGTGCCCCAGGGAAGCTGTGGTTACACAAGTAGTTTACCACCACTGAGTGTGACTGTGGAGTGAGAAAACTAGGCCTACGATGTCGTCCCCAACAGCAAGGTGTATATCGGCAAAAATGGCCCCATATGTCTGCCACAACTGTCACCAACGGGCACCTTAATCAGACATTGTGTTATTTCTAAGGGTTTTAATATTGCTAACAAGCAATTAAGAGGCCCCGCCCCCAAACCATGACAAACATGGGAATGGTCTATTTGACTTTATTGATTTGTCTGGATGTTTGTGAAGAATGATTTTGCCAAATTTTGTAAATGTCCCTAAAACTATATTCTTCTTTCAGTCTATAGGGGGCGTTATAGAGGTAACTGGCATCATATTAGTCAGATGTGTTCAGGGCCGGGGGGTAATTAGGTATTTCAGGTTTGAGCCTAATTGGGCAAAGAATGTGCAAGTTAGAGGCTGTCAAATATACCTGACCTCCCATTTTCAATTCAAAATGTGTAACGTGATTCCCTAATATCGTCATTTTGCAGACAAAAATGTGCTATATAAAACCGATTTTAGTGTATATACATTATAATGTTAAACCAGAGGCATGTCTCTTTCACAGCTCCACCTTCAGTTTCAGAGAATATCAGTGGGGGTATGTGTGTGTTTGTATCATGTGGGGGTATGTGTGTGTTTGTGTCATGTGTGTGTTTGTATCATGTGGGGGTATGTGTGTGTTTGTGTCATGTGGGGGTATGTGTGTGTTTGTGTCACGTGGGG
>JAVQKC010077644.1:0-10787 GCA_036025475.1 Philypnodon macrostomus | reverse complement strand
TAACAGTTGTAGCAGACGTATGGGGCAGACGTACGGGGCAGACGTAGGGGGCAGACGTATGGGGCCGTTTTCGCCGATATACACCTTGCTGTCGGGGACGACAGCACAGGCCTAGTTTTTAGTAAGGTTTTAATGAAATTGATTATTATTGTTTATTTTTAAGGCAGGCTTGTCTATTATTGGTTGATTGTTTTCGGCCCCACAGAGTCCCAGGTTTATTAACATTATATTTTTCTCCCTAAAAGTATTTGGTTTTTAATGGACAGTAAAGTCAATTTTGAATAATATTTTAAAAATGCATTTTGTAGTCCTCCCCATACCTTTAAATCAAGATTTATGTTCTGAATTCAAGTCATTTTAACTAATCATTTTTATTTTTTTTTAAATATATTTTTGAGCTTTTATTTGTAAAAGTATACAATTATATTTGCAATATCAAGTCTTAAAGTGATTTTTTAAAGTGAAATTACTCAAAACTGGTCAGAATGTCTAAGGAACCTGATATTTATTCTAAGGGGATACGGTATCAATGAACACAGAGTATATAACCTACATCCTGACTCCAGCTGTGAAGAGAAATATATTTTTTTTTCTGCTGTCTGTCTCATTTCCACTAATCAATAAAATCATTATGGACATAAATGTTGTATATAATCTCATGTTATTGTCTCTCTCCACAGGACAACACAGTGTATGAGAAGGAGAAGGACATCATCTCTGTGGTGAGTCTCAGTCTTTTTGCATAGAAATAATAAGTGTGCTTGTATTATTATTACATTCGATTACCATTGAAATATTGTTTTCAAAACCAAGATTCAATTCTCAGCACATTTTAAACCTGTTTGGACGCATTAACAAAACAGAAGAAGAATAAAACATTTACTGTATACTTCCATAGTTACATGGTTTATTCCTAAACTGGATTATGTTAGTTTGAACACAGTTTAGTATTGGTTTAAGCCTAGTTTACCTAAATTAGTCTTAGTTTAGTCCTGGTTGAGGTCATTAAAATAGTATTTTGTGTGAAAAGTTTGAGACTAGAATAATACTTACAGTGCCCATCAGAATTATTGGCACCCTTGGTGGTAAAATTTAAAGGATGAAAAATAATTGTTTGCCTATATTTACCAAGGGTGGCAATAATTCCGGAGGGCACTGTGGGTAGATCTCTGTCTAACTCCTGTTGTGTTCTTCCCTCAGTGTCGTGGTCTGGTGTCAGTGTGTGATGACATCCTAAAGTCCAGTTCTGAGGTGCTCCTGTCCCACACGGCTCAGCTGGAGAGTGTTGACCTTGTGCCTGTCACCCCCGGAGACCAACTGGTATGTATCCTATTCGCCTACATAATCACTGAACAAGGACAGGGAAACATGCCCCATAATTGATGAAACTGTATTTTTTAAAACTCAGAGCAGTACATGTGTTGGCCTTAGTGAGTGCTGTTCAGCGGCCAAAACAGAATACACTGACTGAGGTTTTAAGTGAGTAGGACGCTGTATAACAACTCCGGTGTCGCCATGTTTGTTGTTGTTTAAGTTTCTTGCCTGTCACTATTAATGTCAAATGAACTTTTCTAACTTTTCCAATCACTTCTTTGTCTCTGTCTTTTTGCTCTCCTCTCCTCAAGGCACGAGTCTACTCTTCCTAACTCAAGGTTCTTCTTGTTCCCAATTCTGTTTTGTCATTCTCACAACTGTGCTTCAATTACACTACACTACCACAATACCTCCTTTTAGTGAATATCTTAATCCTGTCTACCTCATATCTGAATGTACTGTTCATTCACATGGTGTCCAATCCTTTGTCCATTAACATCTGCATAGATATTCTGGTGAAATGTCCTTCCCGGTGTTATAAAGCTATTTGTAACCCTATTATCTCATTACACATATAGTACCACGCAGATCAATGCCTGAATGAATGTGATACTGATGTGCCCCATTTACTAGTATGTAGGATGAGATGATATCAGGGTTTTTCTTGTCACGTGTTACTATGGCCATAATATTTGCAATTAATGATAATATCACAATAATTAATAAACAATGTACAGTATTTTTTTTTAAAAGGCTGGAATCACAACAGTCTTTTTTCCTGTGGGTCAATATCAGCTGAGCTTATACTAAATATAATTTGCATTGAAAATTGATAATTGGCATTGAAATTAATAAACGATTATCACAATAATACAAATAGCCCCCATAAAATCATTGTCAAGTGTGTATTATTGTACACTGTTGCCCATAAAGTTGGATTTTTGTTTCAAACACATTCCGCTTTTTATTCCCCTTTATGTTCATCAATATTCACCTTATTCCTTCCTTATTATTATGGACCTAATCCTCAGAGTTTACAGGACGTAGCCCGGGATCTGACTGAAGACTAGCTTGTGCCATGACGTCCTGAGGCATTGATCTCTGTCAGGGCCGGGGCCATACTCATTCATTATATGTACCTGTGTGCAAAAGTTGAAACTGATCCGGTGATTTGGTTTTGGCATTCACAGCTAGGATCTGTGGATGCGGACCAAGGTGATTCCATAATATCGTTGTTTCGCGGATATAATAATAACCCCCCAGCCCCTGAACACATCTTCTATAGCGCCCCCTATAGACTGAAAGAAGAATGTATTTTTAGGGAAATTTTCAAAATTTGGCAAAAACACCCTTCACAAACATCAAAAAAGGGAAATAGACCCTTCCCCTGTTTGTCATGGTTTGGGGGAGATTCATCATAAAAAAAATAAAAATCTTACCACCTCACAGCAGGCAAAACTCTGGGGACTCCCTGACAAACTCTGGTGCCCCAAAGTTTGAGAACCACTTCTCTAACCAGCTTGTTTATGTATATTTTGCAATATCTGGTGGTGAATTCTAGTGTGCAAAATGGACATGCAGCCTATAGTATTCATCAATCCTGAAAGGGTTGTTTAAACTGCATCCAATAGATCCAGTCAATGTTAAATTATATTATTATGAAATATGATGTCTTGGTTTGATAAACTGCAATGTTAGCTGATGAGATGTAAAGTTATCGATTATAGCAGGGAAATTATAAAGTGAATGGTCAATACGTCCAGACATGTTTACCATTTCATTCAATAAATGTGCTTTGTAGTGTAACATAGTGTGTGATTTCCTCAGGGCATCGAGATTACATCGACTGGCTCCAGTAACCACTTTGTGACGGGGTCTGCTGTGGAGGTGAGGCCCTCTCATTTATACTTCCCTTTACTGTTCACTAGGCCATAATATGAAACTGGCAAGGTTCTTCTAAGTCAATACATCTATACTCTAGAGACTGTGAGTGTTTAGATGAAATATATAAAAGAACACTGTTTTTATATATATATATATATATATATATATATATATATATATATAATATAATAGATAATGTATTTGATAAAAGGTGTTAGCTCCAGCCTGACTCAATCAATTTAGTGCCACTTTAGAAGATGTCCGTCAGGACTTACCCAACACCTAATGGCTCTAAACACTAAGCACAAGAAATACAAATGTCCACGGGTTCTCACACATCAAGTAAGTAAACTAAATTAAAGACCTGACTGCCTCAGGCCCATAGTTGGGGACTCAGTCACTCCCAACAAAAGCATATATATTATTACAACAAAATCAGCAACTATGTTTTACCAAAAACTACCTTTTAGCAAAACACAGATAATTACTCAACAATTACTGTTTCACACACAAATGTCAAACTAGTTTAAGCCAATATACAGTGATGTTTAGCGACAAATATGAGAGAGGAACACACTCCCACAAAACATCAAAGTACTGTTCACAGTTTTATGAAGCAACTGAAAATATACTATACAAATAATTGGATAAGACTGAATAGATGAATGTTTGTATAGGTGTACAGTACGTGTCTTATGTATTAGTGTATGATAGCAAATTAGATAAGTATGACTACACTGTTTTCTGAAGATGAAGTAAGATGATAGAAAGTGTTAATATTTAATTTGTAATAAGATCTGTTGTAAATGTAAACTGGGTTTTCTAAAGTGACTCCAATAATAATAGCTGATGCAGCTTGTTGCTGATGCTAATGGGGATCTTAATGAACATAAAAAGGGGAAGAAGATGATGGTATGAATAATGTCATATTTCATTTTTAAATATGGAATATGAAGTGCGAAACTTCCAGCAGATGGTTTGAAGAAGAAATTAGATAAAAATAATATCTGTTTATTTCTGTTGACTCCAGGCTCAGAGGGAGATAGAAATCCCCTGGACATGTTCTGCTGTGAGTCACTATATTTAGATCATCTGCTCAGAACTGAGCCAATCTGTTTACAATGTGTTTAACTATGCAGACATTTGAGCAAACAAACATACTTAGATCTTCTATATAATCTAAAAAGGAGGTTCTCAAACTGTGGTACAAACGTGGTTCTATATATATATTTTATATATAATTACATTTATAGATTTAGAACTGGGTTAGTCTCATTCCAATCAAATGTTGAATATTTCCTAAGGTGGTACTTGATAGTCACTGATCTACATTGAATGTTACTGAGAGACTACAGTATATCAGTCTATATATCCATATCTTAGAGACAAAGGCGTGTCAGCTGACTGTGAAGCGTAGTTCACATGAGGGAGCTGCAGTGGGATGGCGGGGGAGTATTTATGAGGCCGAATAAGGAGGACTTGTAAAACTTTTGCTAATCTAGGCTCCCTGTGGGGATGGAGGAGGCAAGGGATGGGATTCCTGCATCAAATCAGCAACAGAATACACTG
Source organism: Philypnodon macrostomus (assembly GCA_036025475.1). Classification (NCBI taxonomy): domain Eukaryota; kingdom Metazoa; phylum Chordata; class Actinopteri; order Gobiiformes; family Eleotridae; genus Philypnodon; species Philypnodon macrostomus. The sequence continues at coordinate 6,020 of JAVQKC010077644.1, read as the reverse complement.
GGCTCCTGTACACATAACCCTTACAAGACCAGAATATGTGAATATGCACAATGACTAGTGCCGTGTGTACGCTTCTAAAGATTAGCATTGTGTCAAATTTGATGGAAATATAAAATAAAGTTGAATTAATTGTTAACTCATTTAGAGATGGTATTGTCTTGGTCAAGTCATTGTATACACTGCAACTCTTTGCTCCCGTTCATTGCATTCAATTTCAAGAGATCTGACCATCAGACCTGACACTAAAATGCCACACACATACAGCACATATAACACATTATAACAAGGAAGTCACTTTAGCAAAGTTTGTATATGACACAACAAAACACACACCGCTGCGGCTCATAAACGGTTCCTGATTGGCACATCTGCAAAAAATGTAGAGAAATGATTCGCTATGAGCAAGGGACCAGACCCTACTTTTGAAATAAAGTAAGCGGGGTTGGAATACCAGGTTAAGTTAGAGCTAGTTAAGCCCCCGTTAATTCCGCAATAACCTTGAGAAATTATTCGGCATGAGCAAGGGACCAGACCCTCCACTGTTGGACAAATGTAGTCGGAGGTGGTATACCAGGCTAGTTTAGACCTGGTGTAGACCCATTTTAGTCCTGGATAGTTTATAAACTGAAGTAACAGTCAGTCAAAAAATCTTTCATTGTCTTATTTCTGCAGATCAGTCCAACTAGAAATATGTGCATTCAACTCCCATGAACTATTTCACATTGGCAATATAAGAAATCTCTTATTGGCTATTTGAAATAAGCCAATGGAAAAAATACAGCATCTTGAAATGTGAAATAGTCCATGTGAGTTGACACATTAGTCGGACTGATCTACTTCAGTAGACAATGAGACAATGAAAGGTTTTTTCGTAGAGCACCGTTTGACTTTTTTCAGTGAGTATGACTTTGTTTCCTCCTCTGTAGCCCTCAGCTGATATCAGTCAGAGGATCTTGGCCGGAGATGAGGTGATACAAGTCAATGACCAGATAGTGGTAAGTCTCCCTGCATTTACGCTTGAATGTGGGTGTGGGCGATATGGTAAAAATATAACAATTTTAAGGCAAGATCACAATTTCAATTTGATCATTTTTTTCATAAATTTTATTTTTAACTACAAATTCAATGTACATCCAATCCAGTGTTTATCACAATATTTTATGTCATAGTTCTTTTCTTTTTTTTTATTAATATAAACACTGGCATTGTTACAGTAAAATAGTGTATATGAATGCACTGTAGCACAATTCAACAATCATCCCAGATCAGCAGATCGTCATAACTTTATTTATACAATCTAAATTCTATCTTAATATTTGATCTGAGAATAGATAGTGTTAGATGTACTGTGATGTCCAGGTTGGCTGGAGCAGAGTGAACCTGGTAAAGAAGCTCAAAGAGAATCCTAATGGAGTGACTCTGGTTCTAAAGAAGATCCCTGGCTCCAATAAACGACAGAAGAAGTACCCAGAGCTGAGAGTAGCCACACCACAGGTTTGTTCACTGCCTCTAGTACATTCTTAAAAGGCCCTATATTCTGCAAAATGGACACTTTTCTGAGCTGAAAATGTATTCACCATAGGTTTCACATATTGTAATGTAACAAATAGGGGCAAACCACTCCTCTCTAGGAAGTACAGCTGTCTGTCCCTGCACTGTTAACAAATGCACCCAGAGAAGCATTGTTCCTACCCCCATGTGAAGGTGTCATGGCTTTGTTTGTATCCCAGAAGACGTAAAAAGTGGTCTTGAAGTGTCTTGAAACAGGGACGGGGTGAGACAAGTGTCTAATTAGACCGTTTTTTCATCAAGTCCAAGTGTGATTCCACAAAACAGCTTGTATTAGATAAATATTGTGTGTTTGATGTTGCAAAATGTAAAATGGTAACCTAAATGTATCCAAAATAGACTGTGACATGTCACGGGGGGTGTACTGAGGACCCAATTGCAACACACGCTACACAGAGTTCCAGTTCAAGTCTTTATTTGAACAAACATAAAAGTGTAACAAACAGGGGAACAGAAAATCTCTACCGTACAAAACAGGCAGGAGTCCAAGGCTCGGGCAAGTGTCCACACATCCGATGCCTTGCGGGCGGAAAATCCACGGCTGCGATCCCGGGTCGAGCAGCTCCGGGCCGGGGCGTACTCCGGGTTCGGCCGGAAATGGGAGGAAGCGTCCACCGAGGTCCGTACCCACGGGAGCCTCACGGGACGTGGCGGAGTCCGTGACACGGAAACTCGTGCGAGGAAATCCAGGGGAAACGGAGGAGACAGAGGAAATGGAGGAAAACGGAGGAACGAACCAGCACCGGTTGAGGGCACAGAGGCGCCTCATGTACCGTGCTGATTACGGGTCAGATTGGGTACAGCTGTGGGCTCAGGTCCGCTGATTCCTGGCGGTAACAGGAGTGAGGAGAGAAGGTGGAGTGGAACAACCGCACTGGCCCAGGATTGAGAGCCGCCGGCCGTAAACCCAAGCGCGGACCAGAGCGGTCCGTGACCGGACCGTGACACCTTCCCTGAATGTTTCATGCAAATCAGTTCAGTAGTTTCTGAGATAAGTCCCTTAGAGACGGAGGAACGGACAGTACCAAAAACATTACTTCCTCGGCGAAGTTAACAATGATAGGCAATCTTTTTTTTAAAATGCAGTTAATTTGATCATTTCAGTGAATAAAACTGTATCTCACAAACAAGCCTACGTTCTCAAAATAAGAAACACAATTACTGCCAGATTAAAATTTTGTAAAATACACTATACATTATGAATCTTGATATTTCGATACAGTATCATCACAATATATATCAATATTTTGTCCCACCCAGAGTGTATAGTACAAATACATGCCATGGACATACAACCAATAGCATACAACATACTATTAGGTAAAGCTATTGAGAAGCTTACCACAGAGTTTATCAATATTCCTTACACGGCCTCCACCAGTGACGATGCATTATACCAGATAGAGCCTGCGGGACCAACTCCATCAGAAGGTCACCCCGTTGTTCACAACCACACCTCCAGTCCCAAACCAATTTATCCCCCAAGGTGTGAGTGCTGATCACAGGCCCATACAAATAAAAGCTTCTGACTTTTCCATCACACCATTAAAGTCAAAACTAAATGAAAGCATGGATTTGTCTAGAATTACAGGCAGACTTTGGCTTCAATTTGGGTACATTTGGATTCCATTTGAGGCTGCAGCTGTGTACGTCTGTGGTTTTCATACTGAGAAAATGGTAGTACAAAAAAATTACCCCAGGCTTGTATGTATTAGCAACAACTCAAACATGTAATTTCAGTCATTACATCTGAGTGCCGGTATAATGTTCCTCTCAAGCATATTGAAGAACTCAATCCACTTTTTGATGTGTGGTGAGACATCTATCAGTTAAAACAACTTCAAGAGACTGTGGTTATGTCAGGAGTTTCATGTAGCTCCTTGGTGAACCAAGCCATCAGGTGAAAATAGCTGAGTAGGTTGTTTGTACCTGGGTGTAAACGGCATTGTTTGGCAAACCACCACGTCTTGTATCTTAGGCATTTATCTTTAAGAATAATTGAACTGACTTAAGCTTTGGCTGTGTTATGACATGTGCGGTGTATATATTTTTCTTTTTCACATTTTCCATTTTCCATTTTAGCCTTTATTTGGAAAGGCCAGTAGAAATGGGAAATGTATATGCATATGCATTTTAGACATTAGATTTTGTTTAGGGTATAATTAAATCATATCTCTCTCCAACTGTCACGCCTATTCTTTTACACCAAGTGTCAAAATGTAGAAAATATTAATTTAAATAACCACTGCATGTCTAATCATTCAAGGATAATTGGTTTAGAAAAATGATGGACATTTACATAAAACAATTTTGGTGGGCTTCAACAGAAAGCTTTAGCACAGAGCTGTAAAATATATTGCCAGTAACCACCACCCATCAATTGTATACTGTCAAACAACACCAAGCCAAACACAGCAAAAGCTCATCCAGCAAAACATGATTAGCCAGAGCAAGGAATATTGATGCTGCACATGGTTAAAGGCCATCATTGACCCTCCTCTATGTGCTGTAGGATTCACTATTCCTTTTATGTAAGCTTCATATTAGTCAAACTTGAAGTATTTCACTTTTTAGGATGGAATGTAAGATTAGCCTAATATACATTAATAATATGGATTCTGTACTTTTATTTGTTGTTAATTAAATCTTTAACATGAAATATTTAAGTGCTGGGAAGTTAACTTTGACACAGTGACGTTGAAAACTACTTTACTTTGTAGAAAAATGTAATACAGCCAACAGTAGTAATATTGATTTCTACATGGCCCTACATTGTATTTTGTTGCAGCACCTGTCCGCTCCACACAATCTGTGACCCTTTCAGACCTCCATCTGCTCCTGCAGCATGGCGTGCTATTGATCGTTTTGTTTTCTTCTCATGGTAACGGACATCTCTAGCCTACACATTTATATTATTCTTTTGACAAAGTTATTCTCAGCATGTATAGATAACTGAACTCATTCCTTCTCTGTTGCTTTTTTCAGATTTCCTCACCTCCTGAGTGTAAGGTGAACAAATTGAATTCCTCTTACTCATGTTCTAGGTCATATCTAATATCCCGTTTGCTCAGGTATGATATAATGCAACATCTAAGGAATTAAAGAATAGTGAAATTCAATCAGTGTTTTGTTGAAAAGTGTATTAGAAGCCTTGGTGACCCCTGGAGACCTTACTGTGAGCCCCCTGGAGACCTTACTGTGAGCCACAGTAGTAAGGTGTTTACATTTTAATGAAACCACTGTGGGGCTCTCAGAGGGGAACATATATGATCAATTTAAACAAAAGACTTCAGAACGTTGGCTTGTTGTTTTCTGCATGAAAAACTACATATGCCACTAGAAAGAGTGCAGACCTCCTCCAAGGAAGCTCATTTCCTCTATACATTCCTAAAATGAAAAGTTCTAAATAGAACACGCTGTTTTCGCCGATATAATTATGTGGATTAAGCACCCCAGCTGGAATAGAGGCTTTGAAGAAAGACCTCAGTAACTGTAACTGGAATGTTGTATATGTTGATGATCCTAATCAGTCTTATGAAAGGTTTCTGTTTTTAGACTTGTATAATAAACATTGTCCTGTAAGAAAGCATTTGGTTACACATAAAAAACCATATCAAGAAAAGCCTTGGATGACAAGAGGTCTTCAAAGAGCATGTAAAAAGTAAAACTTAATTTATAAATATTTTTGCAATTTAGAACTAAGAAAAGTAATGTAAATTACAAAACGTATATAAATAAATTGACTACTATTATGATAAAACAAAACAAACAATATTACACTTCCATGTTAAAAGCTGGTAAAAACTATCTCTATCTATGCTGTCGTCCCTGACAGCAAGGTGTATATCGGCAACACAACTGCTATGGCACCAACGGGTACCTAAATCAGACATTGTGTGATTTCTAAGGGTTTTTATATTGTTAACGAGCAATGAAGTGGCCCCACCCCCAAACCATGACAAACATTGGAAGGGCCTATTTTACATTTTTTATTTGTCTGGATGTTTGTGAAGAATGTTTTAGCCAAATCTTGTAAATTTCCCTAAAACTACATTGTTCTTTCAGTCTATCAGGGCCGGGGGGTAATTAGGTATTTCAGGTTTGAGCCTAATTGGGCAATGTATGTGTGCGGTATATATGAGCGGCCAGACTGGGCTTGTTAGCCTGTGTAGGCAGCCAGTCTAAGGGACGGAAACTCTGATTCCAAACCCTCGCCAAGGATCGCTGGACAGCCGAACTGTATTGTATCTTCGATTAATGACAATTAAGTAATTCACTAATTAATGTTTTGATGCACTTTTGTTGAGCCAATAATCCTGCTGAACATAATCGAAATCGCTTGAATTTTGGCACATTGATCCGGGCAATTGTATACTTAATGTACATAGGCACATTACAGAGGTCAAATAAAGAATGCCTCTATAGCGCCCCCATGTTTATGACCCCTATGG
>JAVQKC010077639.1:0-37634 GCA_036025475.1 Philypnodon macrostomus | reverse complement strand
TGCAAACGCTTATCCACAGTGCCACTGATGCCCCAGTTCTTTATTATATTGGCGAAACGACTCTGGACATACTTACTTTGGCAGAGAGCAATGAAACTTGGTACAGTGATTCTCCACATGGGATTGTCACACAAGGTACACTGGTGTATCCCTTTGTGGCTAGATTATATTACAATGGGGAACAAATATTTAATATTAATGATTATTATTTGCTTACACTCCAGCAATGCACTCTCCAATTGGCTCTTGAACTGAACGCTGCCTAACAATACGAGAAGTAACACGAGTGATTGTGAATATTAGTTACACAGAGAAACAAACTGAAAGCATAGCCGAGTATCTATATGTTGCTAGTGAGAGGCAATGTGGGGATTAAAACAGTAAATTCAATATCTAAAATTCACTCAGTGTATAGCAAGTATCACTTCAAATGCATTATCCAACTCCACTTTAATGTTTTGTCCTTGGTTCATTCGTGTGACCTATTTGTTTAGAGACTGCTTTCGTATGTCCAGCTGTTTTACGATAAATGAGAGTACAAACAAAATGTTCCGAATATTCAGAGTGTTTAAAGGACAAGGTCTTTGTAGTGGGAGAAGGTTATTGACCAGCAGACCAGCGTTGTGTTTGTAAAGAATGATACACTCACTGGCCACAAATTATTGACTGGGATCTTCTCATTTGAACATCTCTAGGTTTTACAGAAAATAGCTTAGAAGAACAAAAGATAATATCTAGTGAGTGGCAGTTCTGTGGGTACCATGGTTAATATCCTGGTTTGAGACAATAGAAAGGCAACAATAGCTCAGAACAGTGGAAGACCACGCCACTTAGTTCTACCTAATAAAGAGGCCAGTGAGTGTAACTCATTTAGATCATTTCCTAACATTTATTTATCTTTTGTAACTAAACAAGCGCCACATATTTATCAAACTTACAGCTGTATGTTGTGTCAAAACGGCTTTTCCCAACCATATGCCTTATCCATATGATCGAAATTAAAATATATGAATGTGTAAATTATCCCCCAATCTGTAGTATTCCTCCACTTCTGATATTTTTTTTATCCCTGAAATACATAATTCAGTAGCTGTGAATCTAATTAAGTATTGAACATGCACAGATGGTGGTCTTGACCTCCAATGAGTGCGGTTGTTGTATACGACGCACGATGCATCAACAACTGACACGTGTCGCTGTTCGCATGTGCACATAAAGCTTTGGGTGCATAACCATCCATCTGTGTCGATTGAAGACTAGAATTTGTACATATACAACTATACATATGCTTCCGATTTAGCTGTCAATTAGTGATATGTGTTAATTACAATAGGCCACAGTGCCAGGTATACTAGGCATATACTCTTGTCTTCATTTTGTGTGTGATTTTTCTATAGCAGTAGAAATGTTATTTTTCTCTCTGCTGTTGGTTTGTTGCAAAGATGTTCAGAAAGCAGTAGTCATTTCCAGAAAAGGTCAATGGGTCGAAGAAGAAACGGTTAGATTTTAGTGTGGGTCTAGATCACCATCTGGATCCAAGAATTATTTTGAAGAATTTTGTTTAATTGATATAGGGCCAAAGATACCAACTCTAGTCACAAGTTGTGAAACTCTAAATCATTATTGGATAAGATAGACCCAAACCTTTTTACCACATACCACTAAATAAAGAGCTTAAATAGACCTATAGCCCTGAAAATGCATTACCGAATGAGGACAAAACTAAGCCTAAACCAGGCCCAGTGACAGACCCCTCTACAGATCTTGAACCATGAGCCTGCCCAGGACCTAGCTGGAGGATTAGTCTTTAGTGCATGTTTTAAGTTCATGACGGATGCAGGGAATCAGAGAAAACACAGAGACACATGAAAAGGAGAACATGCACACTGCACTCATGAAGACATCATTTATCTGGGAATTGAACCCTTGAGCTGACACTGTTAACCACCACAGTGCCACCATAATAGCTCAGTGGATAGAGCATTTAGGTCTGGGTGCTGTATTTTTTTGACCAGCTCCATATGTTTGGAAAATGTCTTTATAAATGGACATATTAGTCACATAATAGCTTGAATCTCTACCGCTACAGCTCGTGTATGTATATCAAACCCAGTGAAAAGGACAAATGTATAATGACACAAATAACATGTGGAGAATAGGAAGACCCAGGTATTGGATGAATGAGTCGGGAGCAGACTGATTCAATAGGAGACACATAAAGAGCTGGTGGAGTGGCCTTCTCATGGTCGTTATACTCCACACTTTATACGCCATTTTGTCCACCGACGAGTTTCGATGTCTACTATGTGAAATTTAACAAGTAAAGAAATATATATTCTGTATATATACACTTTTATTTAACCCGGGGTAACAACGCTGAGGTCTTTAAACTCTAACATTCACCCCTCAGAACATGTATTTTGAACAACGCATTCAAACCATAACCCGCACATGCTTCTTCCACCTCAGGAACATCGCCAGGCTCAGATCCATGTTGTCCCATACCGAACTGGAAGTGATTATACATGCTTTTGTTTCATCTGGACTCCATTACTGTAATTCACTTTTCTCCGGCATTAATTAATCGTCAATAGAACGCCTTCAGCTGGTACAGACTGCCGCAGCCAGGTTATTAACCAAATCCACCAGATACTGCCATATCCCTCCCGTCCTGGCCAACCTCCACTGGTTGCCTCTCCACGGCCAGGCTCCAAGTTAACTGTCCGGTCTAATCCACAGACACGTTCCTGGTAGGAGTCTTAGGTCCGCTCATCAGGAACTCTTAACTGTCCCCTGGACTAAGCTTAAAACAAGGGGTGCCTGAGCCTTTGAATCAGTTTGCAACCAGATTCTGGAATGCTCTCCCCATTGACCTCAGAGCTGCAAAGTTCAAAACATACCTGTACAAGCAAGCTTTTCCTGAGTAGCTATGACTGCTGCTTCCACTAGTGCCATATGTGCGGCATATTGGTTGTATATTTTGTGCACCACTGTATTTAGTTTTATTTCCTGTCTACTTTGTGAGTCAGTCTCTGTGAAAGCTGCTGTTACGACCTTGGCTCTAAAAAACTGCAACAGAAGAAGAATTGGGAGACATGGTAAAAGTTTAGCTCTAATATGTGTAAATGGTTATCTGTATGGATGTGTGAATGAAGGTGCAGGTGACTGCTTGTCAGTGAAATGTTGTGTGGTGATGTGCAGTGTTGGAGATGCAAGCCAAAATAACAAAAGTGCCCCGGGATCAGTGGGTGAGTCAGGAGTGGGCAAGGAGGAGGAGCTAGGTGAGAAATGGCCGCTTTATAGACGACCAGTTATTACACGCACAGGGCATGTAACTTCACTGACTTACTTTTCCTTTTGAGTTTTATTTTATTGTATTTTGTTTTTATAGTTGGCAGTGCCTTTAGCAATTATGGGCCTTAGGTGATGTACACCCTGTTCTGTTTAATCACAGGGCTGGCCCTTATAAACACACATAGATAGAAAAGCTTTTATTGATTGAATCATTTATTCATTTCATTTGAAAATAATAAATACATTTTCTTAGTATTTTTAGGGAAATTGGTTTCCTAGATTTTTAAAAGTAAGGTACCAACCCTATTTGAAATCACTGTTGTTATGATGATTTAAAACCTTGATGACCCGTGTCTCTTTGTCTCATGTCTTCTTCTGCCTATATTTCACTTGTGAGTAGGTGTTACCAGCTATGACTTATCTGGGTGAATACAACTGGGAAACGTTCTATTATGGATCTTTATTGCAATGATTATTTAGAAACATATCTCGAATCTGAATTGCATCTTTTCAAGTGCAATATATTAAATGCTGCATTATTGTAGTACTACTCTGGCGGGTCTTAAGCTCTTTTCTGCCTATATTTATTGCCATCCATCACTCTTCGATTTGCCTCCTTGTCGCCTTTAGCCACCTCTCTTCTCACTTAATGTCTTCTGTGGGCAGCACCGATCAATAGACTAAACCAAGCATAAACATAAGCTCCTGAGAAATACACGAAGAAGAAACAACTGTCGCTTTGTTCGACCATTACCCAGACACTGTTGTGGTGAGCGGGACAAATCACTTCTACAGTAAGTGGCTCTTCTGATCCATATTGTACCTGATTGTAAAGAGTTAGATGTTAGGGTGCATTTCAACAGCCCTCTTGGATGCAGTTAAGTGAGCCGGCGGCCTTTAAGTTAGTACCTTTTACTTTAGCACACTTGCTGGAGATCATCTCTCAATCAAGTCACAGTTCACAGTTGTACAAATGACAATCTAGTATTTGTGTCTACAAATTCATCTTAGAGGATCTTGGTCAGGATGTACCTAACTGGAAGATTAACCTAATGTGCATGTTTTGGGTAAGGATTATATTTGCCCCCACATTAAGACCAGCTGAATATGACTGAGCTAGAAGGCAGACTTAATGTCAGTTTCATAAGCATTTTTGTTAAAACACCAAATAAGTAATTATGTGTAGGTTTAAAAAAAGCATTTAAATATTTGAAAAGCCCTCAAGAATGAAAAAGAGTATAAAGGGGGTCAGTAGGTAGACCCACAGTCAACAGGAGCCAGATAAACCAGGGCAGGATTACCATGTAGTGAATGTGTATGAGCAGAGCAGAGCTGAGGTGAAATGACTTGTCATGTCTGCAGACCACAAACTTCTGACAGACTCATTGTATTCCTCCAAGCGTCTGCATATGACCGCGTTCCCCACTTATGTAAAAAACTGATTATTACTTTTTAGCTTTGCAGATTTGCTCTTGCCCAGTCACAGTCGCTCATTGCCAGCCTCTGGACGATTAGGCACCATCTCACTCCAACCATGGACGATTCTTCCGCTCCCTTTAGATACTAGGACAGAGGCGACTTCATTCCTTACGCTTCTGTCGTTTAAATCAGGTTGGATAAGTGTCATCCTCCTCCCGCTGTAGGAGCTCAACAATCTGATTCTCCGCCTCAAACTTAATGTTTTTCCAGCCTCTTTGTCTATGCCTTCACCACATTGTGTTATGATTGAATTATACCCCAGGGAGCCGCTCCATAGGCCCCAGTGTGCCCGCTGTGCTGCCACCAACAGACCTACATGTCCTGTGTTCACTGGAGTCCACTCTCTTTATTGCCCTGTAACGCATGGAGCCAGCCTCTCCACCCTCTACTGCCCTGTCACCACGGATCACAGGGAAACACTGAAGAGAGGCACACAGGGCATACAAACACTCACCGGCCTCTTGGCAACTTTATTCTCATGAAAAAGAAGCACTGTGGGACACAAGACAGCCAGCTCTTCCAAAAAGGGTTTATATTTGGTTTTGGGATTGGTTTGTTGGCTTGTTGCACTGCAAAAGAGGGTGGTCAGTATGAAATGATAACCTGAATAGATACAGCATTTACCCCTGAACTACACTTTTCAGTTCAGGTGAGTACTATGTCTTAAGGTTACTTTTATTGTCCTCATTGGGAAATTTGTTCAGGAGCAGCCAAGATCCTGGTCAGGAGCACCTATAGGATTAGGCTATTGTGAATGTCTGTGTGAGTATGTCGGTGTATGTTGTTGGTTTTAGCATTGTTTATTCAGTAATACAATATCTAGCATATTTGAGCCTTATCACCATAACAGAATTTTAGCTGACCCTTTCTTCCATAAGCTAAATGCTCTAAACAGTACAGTGGCCCTGAAAGGCAAAAACACATACACAAATTTCAGAGGCGTGCACACAAAAAACTAAAGTAAATCTGAAATTGTGAGAACTTTTGGCTTTTGTGTGCGCGCCTCTGAAATTCGTGTATGTGTTTTGCCTTTCAGGGCCACTGTAATACAGAGACATTTCAACAATATTTTCTAGTGATGCACAGATATATCGGCGCAATATCGGTATCAGCCAGTCGGTATTTATGGATTATTATATACATTTAAAGCATGTGGATTTCTTAGTTTCAAAAAACATATCCGACTAAAAACAGAATATCGGTATCGTAATCGGTACTGGCCAAATGGGTAATTCAAATATTGTCATCGGTATTGGCCAAGAAATATCCATATCGGTGCATCCCTAATACTTTCCACCAGCTATACTCCACACTGGGACCACTGCCGTACGTACAGTATATATAAGATGACTTGTATTTGTTGCATGCAGAGTTAAGAGTTAAGTAAAGCCTTTGCTGACCCTGACTAATACTGTGTATGAGAACGACATCAGGCAAAGAGCTCTCAATAATTTAATCATATAGCTATATACAGTAATTTCTTTCACCACTGACTGACTAAGCAAATAAAGCTTCTTAACACCGAGCGCATACAATTTGTGTTTGCGTGAGAGTCTTTATAAACGCATACCATAAGAAATAACCATTTACTGAATGATATAAATAAGAACTGGTCTATGGTAGCATGGTGGGGGAGGGGACTCAGAGACTATTCGAAATCTGCAGCTAATAAAGCATGTTGTTGTAATCATGGCTGACAATCTTCTCATAAATACAGACCGTTACATGTGCAAAGAAAAAAGCAAAAAAAGCTAAAGTGCATTTATAGGTAGAGAGAATGTTGTCATAGTCCAATGGTAACAGCACATGAATGCAGGACTCTAAAACACCAAACTCCACCAAAACCCACACAATTTTGAATAAAGATAACCAGAAATTGTCCTACAAAATAACCATTCATATTCTAAAAACACAATGAATATTTTAATGTAACAACCAGCACAAAAATCTAGATCTTTTTCTTGCAGCTTTGGGTCACATTGGGTGCCAACTTCAAAATCTTTGATCTTCAAAATCAAGAATATCTGCTTTTTAGATTTCTGAATATTTAACAGCTCTTTTTGGCTGTTAATTATACGCTGTCAATTCCTGCAGTGATTTATAGAAAAGTCAAAGTGGTTTCTCTATTTCTAGTTGTATAAAAGCAGCATCTTGTTTTTCCTGATGTTGAAGCGATGTGGCCTCCGATTTGTACTGCACTTTATTGGCTTGACCGCAGAGATCCTGGTGTGACTTACCTTTTACTATGGCGCTTCCACTTCTTCTCTCTCAGAATAGTCGTATGCCCGTTTCCAAGGCAACCGACCCGTGTCCAAAGAGAACTGACAGACATTGAATGAGTGGCTCGGATAAAACGCCAATATGTTTTTTTTAGACTTACAACATTAACTTATAATTTGCTCTGATATAAGTTCTCTTTTTTTAAATTCTCGGGCATTGCTGTGATAGTTTCTCCTCCATGCCCATGCCAACTGTGTGTTTCATGTGTAAAATAATACTTGTTTGCTACACCAAGATTGTGAAATCAAAGAAAGTAAAAACAAAAATGAAATGACATAGAAGAGGAAAAATAGAACTCAGTGGGCCAGCTTTAAGAGAGTTGTCTAATTAATGTGTTGGAAGGCATCTCAGTCTTCTTCTCTGGGGAGGATCAATCTATTTAAACCAACAATGGAGAGGGATATGTGTGAAAATGTTATGGACGTTTATTAGGGACACACTATCGATGTTTATTAGGGACGCACTATCTTATGTCGACGGTGAAGGTTGTCACACTATCTTATGTCTTCGTTTTAGTGTGCACTGTTCTTGGTCAAATAAACAAGTAAATAAAATCGAAAATAAAATATTACTATCTCTACAGATCTGCTGCTCACTGGATATTTTTGCTCTTTTTCTGACCATTCTCTGTAAAGCCGAGAGATGATTGTATGTGAAGGTTCCAGTAGATCAGCAGTTCACTAAATTCCAACATGAATCCTTCTTCCACCATTCTGATCAATTTGCCTTGTACCATCTTTCAGGACCTACGTACACGCTGCCATGTGATTGGTTAATAGAGTTATTCATCAAGTATACCTAATAAAGTGGCCAGTGTACATGGTCAGTTGTCAATGTTTTTTTTAAAGGTTTAAAGGGGTAATTGTACTATTGCTGCCATACCTCAAATACCATCGTTATATAATTTAATCTACCAATAGGGGGTGCTGTTCCCTGTCTTGTACTATTGTAAAATGAGAATTGGATCAATGTTCTTATTCTGTGGTGACCCTGTGTAAATGAATCCCCATTTCCCTGAAGTCATCAGCCTTTAAGATATAGGCCTGACTCACCTGAGTGCCCATTCTTTTCTTATACCACTCACAATAAATTGGACCTTAAATAAGAAACAGAAATGTGGTGTGAATGAGCTGCTATGGCATCACGGCAGGTGCAGGCTTTGGTATGCATGTAATGAGCATACCTCCTTTTAGTCCCTGATAATGAGTAGCACCAAATGAGGAGAGCTGATTTGCAGAAGCTTGACTGAAAATGAAAACAAAGTTTCTAAAGATATATTTGGTATAGACGTAAAGTAAAGTTAAAGTAAAAGTATTGGTCATTGGAAATAAAGTGCTGTTTAAATGATGTCAAAAGAGACAGGTATGTAAGATCACAACTATATAAAAAACAACAAGCCTTAAATTTGTTTAACTGCTGTATTTGCCTGACTTTAGTAACTACTGGTCAAAAAAATCTACTATAGGCACTGTCATACTGCCATACACAATGTTTTATATGGAGTCTATACAATGTCAAACCCATGTCATTGCTACTGTTACTATTTTAAAACCCATTAAATCCCAAATTCTTCTCAGACATATATATGTTTAAATAATATAATACAATCAATTGTTATTTTTAACATTTTTGATGAAAAATTGGTGAAAGGCTGTATTTTAGGTTTGTACACCTAAACGATGTACAATTATTACTTGCACAGCAGAGAAACCTGTTCTACACAGTCTCAATGGGAATGCCTGATCATATTGAATGAAATAAAATAGGAACTTAGAGCTTCAGAGGTTTTATATAAAATATGCACAATTACAGCATGGTGAACTGTGTCACACACACACACCAAACATGTTTCCAGTCTGACTCAGAGAAGAACCTCCCATATAATTCTTACCTCTGTACCTAAAATCCTCCTCCTGACGTCATGTTCACATCCTTTTATTAAGCTTTTGTTTGAGACTTAAACAGAGGATAGGCTCCTCACAAGGAGATATTTTACTGCAGAGAGACTTCTTTAGAACATGTCAATGTCTCCATATGTTTTGATAAAACCACCACATATTGTAATAACATCAGTAGAGCCTTAAAAGTGATGGGTTCCTATTCTTTTTTACCATTCTAATTTCAATTTTTTTATTTTTTATTTTTTTTTTACAACCAAGCCACTTATTTACTTTGCTAATCAATGCTATGTCTTGATATGGCTTACAGGTGTTATGTTCACATTTATATTCCATTGTGTTCCACCTTACTTTCATTGCAGGTTGCCTTTTGTAACTTTTTAGATGCTCCTGCTGGAACCTGAATATCTCCCTGAATCAACAAAGTATCAATTGGATTTCATCTGGGTTCTTGCACAAATATGTACATTCAAATTGCTGGCTTACATAAATGTGCCATCTAAAAAGTATTATTTAGAAAATGAACTGAAACTATTGAAAAAGTTTTCCAGGTGAGCATAGTTTCTTCTAAACAGATATATTCAGAGCCTAGATGTTCACTCCAGGTTATCACTGTAATTACAAGTTTATAGATCTAATTATATTGTGGGGCGGTAACTTTCCATTTCAAAGACAGCTATAAGGCGAGATCACGCTGAGGACGAGCCGCTAAAGCCATAAAACCTGCATTTATCGAGGTCAAACCTGTTGAGCGTAGATGTGATTAATGACAGAGTGAAAGAGAGGGGTCCCCGCTGACACCTCGTTAGCCCAGCTGCTGTTGAATAGCGGCCGATAGCTGATATCCAATCACATTCAATTTGCAAAAGGGATGTTTTCATTATGCTGCCAGCATCAGTCAATATGTCCTGCTCAGAGACAGACTCAGAGGCGGAGCACATGCGGAAGGAAAAAGTAGCACTGTAGATCTGTGTTCATCTGTGAGCATTCAAACAACTAGGGCTACACAAAATCTTGTGGAAGTTCTGTAATAATGATAGGTGAGTGTCCCTTTTCCACCAAATGTACAATGAACATTTATTTTAAGCAGCTTTGACCTGTGACTGGAGTCTAACCTAGCAACTATGGGCCATTGGTGGGTCAAACCCTGGAACAATGGCATTTAGGTTTTACAGAAATTGAAAAATGTTGGTGTCAAGGAGTATCGGATCAGTGTCGGATCTGACCAAATCATAATGAAGACTATAGCCCTAATTAAGTCTACCAATATGAAATTAATTATATGTAGACCTTGTTGCGGCACGTTTGATGCTGTAGTCAGTGTTTGGTCATCTTGTGTGTTCAGAGATGTTCTTCTGAAGTAATGAGTGACTATCTGAGCTTAGCTGACCAGTCTAAGGTATCTGGAATCAACAAGACTTGGACACATGTGTTTCACTGAATCTATTGGCTTGATCGGATCTGATGAACTATTTGAGCTGACAAGTAAAAATGGGTCTACTTAATGAAGTGGCCAGCAAGTTCATACAGTACTATCAGTGAAAATCGACCTGTCCATGCGATAAAACAGTGTGATACCAGAAGCTGTGAATAAATGAGGTCTTGTAAGGTTTATTAGTGCAGCCCGAGCCCTAACCTTGCATTTCCTTGTGATGAAGAGTTAAAGATCTGAGACACATCAAGAGACATATCTATGAAAAGTGCCTTCAGTTTTTATTCATGTCCCTTCCCTTTTCTTTTCAAGTGATCTGCGGCTTCAGAGATGGCGCTAGGGATGGAGGCAGAGAAGTGTTTTCCAATAGAAATTACTTGAAGAGGAAGTCTAGGGCTGAGGCTGTCACTACTTGGTTCAAAACATTATGGCACATGCAAAAAACAGCCAAAAGCCCATCTTCCCTAAACCTGTAGGACTCGGTGACTGCACTTTGAACATCAGTGGAGCTAAAGCAGGTCAGGCTTCCTCCAACTATGAGGCAACATTAATTGGTTTCATGAAAAAGGTTAAAAATGACATCTTTTGAAATCACACATTGTAGATCTGAAGTAAAGTTTTTGTGATTAGTCCACCTAAACCAAGCAGTAAATTCCGCACAGTTTGTAAAGCTTATATTATAACTTATTTTCACTAGAAGCTACATTAAATACAGACATGGGTAAAAGTATTGTTACTCTAGTTAAAAAATACTCACGTAAGAGTACTGTTAAGTAAAAAGTATGGTGCTGTTACTACTCTTTTTATTCAAAAAGTTACTCAGCTAAATGTATCTGATAAGTCTCTTCCCACCCAAATGAATGAATGAATGTAAAGAGTCACTAGTGTCACTGTCTGACCTGTCATGCTGATGCTTTTTGGGATTGAGATTGAGAAAGTTAACTTTTTGTTTGATATTGCCACACAAAATCAAGTAACCACAAGCATGCCGTCTCACACACACTGTTCCCATATTCCAGAGGACAGCTGCAGGGAAGGGAGGAAGCCCTGGGAAAATACATCATGGAGACAGGCCAGTCCACTTCCTCTACATCCACCACCTGTTTGTCTTTATCTCACACTGACAATATTACAGTATAGATTAAAAACTCAAACATATGAAGATTACCGCCAACAAACACGGCTTTCTTTTCAGTTGTAAGTATATGTATGATTTTCCGCCTGTATGTTTGTCGCTTGGTGTATTCAATAGAGATTATGTAAATGGGAGTCTATTACAAATCCAGCTCTAATTCACTAAACCCTGATATAATTAGGACACAACATACCGACCATGAAAACTGCGCACAACTCGATATGAAGAAAAAAAATATTCTCCTGACCAAAAAACACAATGAAGAGACGCGGGCGAGATGTTTTCGTCAGTCAGACAGGACAGCTCTGTAGATGGAAAGGGGCTGAGTTATAAAAGGCGTTTGGCACGTGTGTGACATGATGGCTGCGGTAGACGTTTTTTCTCTGAAGCATCATGGGCAGGCTTTAGCTCTCAATCATCCCAGATCTGCCAGACGACACCAGCCGAGAAAACACATTACCCATGTCGCCTTGCTTCATCTCCCTCTGTTGTGTGCTCTTTATTATATTTAGGCCTGCCTTGCCTCAGGGTCAGGTGACAATCTGCATCTTCTCTTTCTACAACTTTTCTCAAACTGTCGAGACTTTTTTTTTCTTGTGTTGCATTTTATTTTTCAATGTTTTTTTGTTTTTTTTTCTCCGCTCTGTGTTAAAGGAGCGATGTTGATGGTTTTTAATCCCTACATGAGTCCCTTTGCCGATGACTCTGCCGGCATGGTGTCAGAAAGAAACTAACAAAAAGCAGCTCTACGCATTAGACAAAAGATGAATATACGCTCAGATGGGAGGGAGGGAATAGAAAGATAGGGGGAACAAATCCATCTGAAGTCATGGTGTCTAAGTTTTAGTAAAAATGACTCTTTTATAATGGCATATAAATAAATAAATGAAACACTTAAAGACATTATCAGCCACTTTCATTTCCTCTCGCCTTTTGTGAGCTGGTTGAGGTGGGGGAACACAAGGGAAGTAAACACATCTACATATCTGAGTCATTGGTTCCAAGGGAGCTGTTATGGGCTGTCTCTGCGAATCTGCTTCTAGTGTCTCTTACAGCCCAATGGCAAAAAAAGGGGGGAAAAGCAGGGAAAAAAAAGATTCAACCCTTTACAAGATTATGGTGCCATTGCAGGTCAGATATTCTAATGTCATATGTATGCTGTCCCTTATGCGAACTAGTCCATGTTGTTCATCAAAGACATATCTGGAGTTTTATTGGATTTCATTCACACAGGTTTGAATAATTCAGTATGCTGAGACGCTGACCTTCTCAGAAGCTGAAAACACTTTTTAAATAGATGAAGAAACCCAACCTAGCTACAACTTTCTATTGTTATTATTGTCTGTAGTGAAATGGCGTGGCTAGCAGGGGGTAAAAAGGGCCTTAAAATGACACGCACCTAATCTGATCTTTATAAGGAGAAGCAATAGCAACAGTTTCCACAAAAACATTTTCTATATCCCATTTTGAAGTTATAAAATGTAAATCCTAATTTATGCGTAGACACTTTTTGAAGAACCTAAAAAAAAAGCACAATATGGTCCCTTTAAAATGCTTTTCCATGTTTGAATATGAAGAGTGGAGGATGCTGGCTCTCACGTGTCAGGACTGTTCAGTGTCCACTTGATGGTTAGCTGGCACACTCAGACTAACAGAGTTGGCCAAGACCGGTCAGGGCCTCTGTCTCCACAGCGACCGTCACCTGGACAATGAAGCGTGCCAACCCTGTGGCTACATCTGAAGGAGAAGAGCATCGGGAGCAAGAAAAAGATGGTTGCTGTTAGCTTTCTGCGAGTGAAACAATGTAGAACCAAGCTGTACTTCTCAAACGCTGAAGAATGGTTTACTTACTGTGCTCCAGTATTCTGACCTTGGGCTCCAACAACAGGAATAATGAGCGACTATTCTGAGAATCGAGGTTGCCACACAAAGAGGGCGCACTCCAGGGTCAAGGCTGAGATCCTGCTTATGTACTAATTCTACATTTATTACCTTTGTCATTCTTTGTCATTCTTGCAGTGGGCGCCTAAGGGTCACTATAGAAAGCCTTGTCTTGTGTGCCAGGACTTTGCAATTAGATTTTCAAAAAACTATATTGAGCCACTAGATTTCTTTGAGAATGAGAGTAATGTAGGCATTTCAAAATAATTAACTTAAGTGAACAAGAAATTCACACCGACCTAATCTCACAATCAATTCATCTGTCTGAGATTAACATGAAGAGTCAGGAAGATGTGTGCAGCCTACAACCACTGATGCAAAAAAACAAAAAAAACTGTGGACATCACTGGATTTAGATGTTTCTCTGCATTGCAATCCATACAACAAACCCACATGGCTGACACACAACATGTTTCCAGGCTGTTGTTTGTTGTGGTGCATTGTGACTCTCACTATATGTACTGTAGATGTTCCATGGGAACCTTCTGTGGTTATGTTTTTACAGACAGATGAATCATTACTTTTTTTTTTTTTTTTTGCTTGTTGTCTCAAATTCATGTCCGATTTAAGATTTTTGCTTGACTATTCAAACTCCCACAGCCTGACACACTCTGTAGGTAGCAGCAGTTTGATTTGTGTTAGATCAAATGCATGCAGATTCATGCAGGGGCCAGTGCTGAAAATGATGTATCTTTATACTGCAAACAAAAGCTGTGTCTTGTACATGATTCCTCAAATTGTTCACATTTTTACTAAAACTAACAGCTTTAATAAACTCATTCCCCAACATCCTTTATTACATTTTTGCAGTTATGTAAATCCATACAGACAAAAACACTCACAAAGAAAAAACTAAATAAAATAAAATACATATAGTATATCACTGTTGGCTTGAATCTGTCACACACTAGGGCCTTTACATTGGTGTTGCACCACAGAACCCTCATCACTCACTCATGCTTTTGCTGCTGAAACAGACTCAGACGAAGCATGGTGTATAAACAGGAACTGATCTCCTCTAAGTAGTGATTGTGGTTAAAAATATTTACCCCAATCTCACAATAATAGGAAATACATAAATTCATAGAAATGAGTCATTTATAGTTGATACAGGTTGCTTTGAGCAGAGTGTTTCTCTTTATCACAGACTGCCGCGGTACATTTCAGTGCAAAGTGTAAAGTCCCTGTCGTGAATCTGAGGCTGTGATCAGTGCAAATATTACAGACAGGAAAAGACCAGCTACAAAGACATCAAATCACAAGTAGACCTGGTTAATGAAATGATCTAGACATTAAAAACATGAATACACTGTAAACGCACTGGCATACACTGTGAAGCGCAATTGCATGTCTTACTCAAAGAAGTGCTATTGGTATCTGGTTCTGCTAGCTAGTAGTAGTTAATCACTTGTTTTAAATGTCCTATATAAACTCAACTCAAAATATGTAAAAATGCAATTTATCTGAAATACTTTTATGGAGTATTCAGTAGTTTGGACTAGAATATTGGTGATTTTAAAATAAGCAATCTAATATTCATTCATTTTGCAGAAGAACATTTGGAGAGTAATTTGTTATAAGTCATAAACAATGCATAAAAAGCTTATTCAATTGAGAAATGGTTAGTTGTTTCTGCTGTTTGAGTTAATACATTTCACTGATTCAGGTCAGTAATGATTTGGTGAAATTTCATCCTCAGATAATTTGAGTTGAATTAACTTGTAATGTGTAGCATTCTAAACGTTCCCTTACTTATCACCACAAACTGTTATCTGTCAAAGGGGAAAGTCCAGGCCTAGGAAACTTCACAGTTACAGTATCCACTTACAGTTCACTCAAAGCTTTTTTCTTTTTTTCAAACCAAGCCACAACTTCCTCATTGCTGATACTCCACGCCTTTCTGTTGCCCTCTTTTTTTCTTTTTTTTTTTCCGTGCGTTTCGTCACTGGGCTGCGGTTTTCTCACAACTCATAATGCACAGGAAGTGTGTTGTGGCAAAACAGGTCCCTGTCATTGTTTCCACGCCTAGCTGAGGACCACATAGAGCTATATTTAACACCAATAACAAGATGACAGTTGCCAAAAATACCAACTTAGCTTTGAGTGTAACTACCCGCACCTATTTTTACATTAGCATGCTAATATACTTATGTCTGGGCCGAGGTTAAGTTTACTGTGTGACGCAGTACACAGCAAGTGGAAAGAGTCCAAGCCAATTAGCACAGAAAAGCAAGACACAAGCTAGTGGAGCTAGGATAGTCACTACCTGGGATTAAGTGTGTAAGCACATGGTCTGTTCACTAAAGAGCCTTAGCCTTAGTGTGTCAGTGATTCACCTGACTGAGAGGTGGCCACGTTTTGACGCAGAAACGTTCGTCATTGATCATCCAATAATGAGATTTGGGTGTTAAGATATCGGTTTATTTAATGCACATGAAGTCATTGCCTTTGTCACTTATTCTCAAATATAGTACCTTTAAGGAAGTGCTCGTCAAAGGCTAAATAGAAAATTACTTTATAGAGCTGAGTACACCTGAAAGTTGACTACATTCAATGTCTAAATAATGCAGATTTATTTTACAAACTACCTAATTAGCTACTTAATGACGTTATAATGCACATGAGATCATTGCCTTTGTCACTTATTCTCAAATATAGTACCTTTAAGGAAGTGATGGTTCAGTGCACTCAGTAGCTCAAATGGTGAGTGAATATTTGAATAACTAGCCTATGTATGGGTCCAATGCTTCTGAAAAGTTGTAGGAAATTTATTTTTTTCCAAATGCTAAAAATGGGCCTGTAATGGAAGATGCAAATTCTAACTTTACAGTGCTGGGTACACATGCAAGTTGAGAATAATCAATTTCCAAGACAAAAATATAATACTGAGACCAAGTCAGCTCCAACCTGAACATTTGATCTGGGATTTGCATGAAAGAAAACCCACTGATCATGATGAACCTACATGACATTCATGTATGAGTAAGTTTGTTGATAATGTTACTTTATATATGGATACATTTATTAAACTAAATGAATAAAATGGCATTCCAATTATACAACCGCTAATCAAATAAAGTCCTTCACATTATCCAGACATCTATTAAATCCAGTGTGTCATATGAAAAGGTATTTTGTACCATCTGACCAGTTTTTAAATAAAAATGCATTAGTGTGAAGATGCCCTAAGCCACAAGCTGTACTTTTACCATAGTGTCATGTCCGGGAATGTGCCTCCTAAAGAGTATCAGTATCAAGGCCTTTATGTGCTGCACCTCTCTCCACTCTTTGTGCACAGAGTATAGGGCCTCGGCTGACCCCTCCTCCTGCGCTGTCTCACTATCATCGGGTTTAGCTGAAGGGCTAGTGCTCAGCCAGACTAGGATTTACTCCAGCTAAAGTTACGCTCTGCTAATGTGACTGGCTCCATGAATTTAGCTAAGAAGCCAAGACTCAGCCCAGGGGTTTTGTTAGACCTAGTATGAAATCTAAACTAAACTAGGACTAAACAATGTCTAAATCAGGGTTAAACTAGGCTTAAACTAGAGAAGAGTTTCTAAACCAAGACTAAACCTAATCCAAACTAGATAGGTCTAAACCAGGACTAATACACAGTTAAATAAGGACTAAACCACAAATATATTACACAAATTGTTCTCTGAAGATGTTTATGTTGCTCAAAGCGTTACCCCCCCAGTGTCTATTTAGTGGGACCAATACAGTGTGAACTTCCAGGACACCTATTTACACCTAAGCTTGATCAGATACTTGAGATTCTTGTTTTTCCTTCTCATTAAACGGTGTAGTTGGAGAATGTATGCATTAAACTTGTAGAAACCTAAGAAATGAGCCCAAATTCTTAAGCAAAAATCAAGTGATCTGAGTTATAATGATTTGTGAGTTGGACTATACATGTCCCTTGGCTGTTCATTAAAAAGTGCATTTTAAGGAAGATATGACAATGTACAAAGAGACAAAAGTTCTCTGCTGCATCCTTTCCTCCTGCTCATTATTATCATTAGGTCCTTGCTGTTCCATCTCTAACTTATACCGTCTCACCGCTGTCCTCTCAGCAGCATGACTCAAAAGGTAAGTCATTTATTCATTGGGTAAAAGTTTAAAACGCTTGATAATAGCAGTCGAGTTTTACTTAGGTCCATCCTTTGCCCTCTTCAGCAACATCAAATCAGTTTGTGAGGGTTGCCACACCACTCAAAGCATCAAATTGGTCACAAACTCAAGGAGGAACTTAAGTAAAATACTAATTATTACAGATTTCCAATTTGACATCATAGTAAAGGGTCACATTTTATGCATTTATTTATTATTATTATTATTTGTACAATTTCCTATTTTAGGAAACAGGCTACAGTTAACATGAGGCCCTCGCTGGTACACAAGTATATGGGGCCTCTCCATTTCGGGGCCCCTGAGCAGACACACTGGCTATGCTCCCTGATGCTACACTCCTGGGTTTAAACATGGGCTTAAAGCAGGTCGAGGCAGTGATGTTGGTGGGGCTAAAGCAGATTAGCTCATATTTTTACTGGTTCGAAAACGAGCCAAAGTGACCGGGGCTATAAATAGACTAGAGATTAACTCCTCCCCTGGACTCGGGCCCCGGCGGGAGATAGTCCAGCAGGAAAACCTGAGTCTGGGGTCAGTGTGTTACTATAGCGACAGGGGGGTGAGTGTGTCAGGGGTGAGGATGTGTGTGTGTGTGTGCAGACAGAGTGCATGTTGGGTAACAGCAGACTGGAGTTCCCCTGGCCCCGGTCCAAACCTAGCCCCCTCCTGCACTTTTCCCCCGGTTTCCTACCTACTTCTTCTACATCCGAGAGTTCACTTCAGACCGATATGACTGTATTCTGCAAAACTGCTGGCTCATCTGAACTAATCAAATCTCTAGGATTTTAGCAGAGGTGGAGGGAGTACTGCACTCAAGTAAAAGTACTCAAAATTCATATTACTCAAGTAGAAATGAGAGAAGTAAAAAAAAGTATTGAGTACCACATATTCATTAGACCTTATTATAAGGTGGCCACTGTCCACTTTGGACATAATGGTAAAAATCTGACCCAGACAGTTCCTCCTCACAGTTTTACAGTTTTACACACTACTACACTATATTGAAACATTTGTGACCATCTTTTCATTATGGCCCAACAGGCTTTTACCCAATTATGTAGAACTGATCTGGAGTCTGCTGTCTCAGCATTATAAACACATCTGGTGTGACTCACTCTCATGTTCCCCCCTTTCACAAAATGAGAAATGTAGGAGTGCTTTCGAAAACAATTACCGTCTATTTGTGGCCCTGGATGGTCCCAGTCAGAGTATCATCGTCAAAGCAGTCGTCATCATCATAGCAACAAATATATAACGTGGGAGTAATGCTTTGTCAAATAAATAAAAAGAGCTTTATTCTAACTTTATTACTGAAATTGAATTGACTGTGTTTTTTTTTGGTTTTTTTTGTGGAGTCAGAAAGTCTTGGGCTTTGTTAGTACCACCATGCCTGGAGTCCTGATCAACTTTACTGGTCAGTCTGCACATTCATAATTAACCCTCTCCCTCTGGTTTTAAAGAAAATTGGTTCTATCGTTGAATAAAGGTATACATGTAGTGTAATCATGTGTGGAAGACATTTTGTAAATAAGTTCATTCATAACCACTATCAATCGTTGTATATTCACTCAAATGTATTCATAACATGTTTAGATGTTTTGCAATTCAGTAGAAACTGCTGTAACACAGAGATACAACACGACACAACAAGACTCACTGACTGAGAGTGAAAAAGGTAGGTGGATGGATCTAAAAGATGTCAAACGCAAACACAACGTGGGCCTGTTTTAACATGTTTACCTGCACCCACTCCATTCAGCATTTAGCCCTGATGCCACAGAGACAAGCTGCTGCACGCTTTACCACAAAACACAACTATACCCTGCTTTCAGCCACTCTGACAAAGCACCACGTCACAGTTTCCGAGCCTCTCCTTCCACCGTTCAACATCATCACAAACTCAAAAAAAGGAAATGTCATTGAATCTGAGTGAACTGTCAACTGACAGGTCACACATGTGCAGTGGAGCTGAGGCATTAGTGGAAAGACAATAGAGAGGCACAAATACACAGACACACACAATTCTAATTCTAAAAATCAAATAAATACATTGAGACAATGCCACTGATGTCAACAAAGTCATACTGTGCCTGTGTGGCCCTACAGTAATGCTTGAGTCAGATGAGACGTAAAAACATGTTGTCTGTAGTCTTTGGTATTAAGTAAATGAGTGACTGAAATAGAATAGTTTTATTTGTCTAGCCAGTCTTAAACATGACCACAGAATCTGGATGAGCCCCAGACGCTGAACAAAAATGAAACACACACTTCCTCTTTCCACTGCTCCACGCTGATCATGTCTATTTCTTCTTCTACTGCTTTCACTCTGTTGCTCTCTTTGACCGAGGCCTGTGATATCACGGAGCCACGGATGTGAAGTCACTTCCTGTTTGATTTTTAGTCATACTATAGAGAACCACAGAAGCAGAAGCTTGATGACAGCTGTGAGTGGAGCTGGAAACATGCAAATAAACAGGGTCAACACTTGCTGACTCTCAAGTCCTTGTATGATTTACAGATGGTTTTTACTAAATTAGCTGTAAAATGATTTTACTTTGTATAAACTTTGTAATTTCACATGCAGTTCAGCTTGTTTTGTGAGTGCACGGCTCAGACAGAGCTGTCAACAAATTTCTCAAATACAATGAGTACACTGAGTACGGGTGATATTTTTGCATAACACAGGCTTGGACAATTGTGTGCCTATTTACTGTACATTTATAAATAGGACACACATTTACCCTGTCAAAAAGAGCAACAGAGAGAAAGATTCTTTTTCTGCTCATGTGTCGGAGTTGAGACTGTGCTGGTGACAGACAGGCAGCACTGTGACACCCAGCCCTGGTAATAGAAGGCAATTATAAGCCCTGGCGAGAGATGTGGCAATGGGGAAAACTTTTATACAGGCCCCCTCCTGGGGCTCTGACATGCAGACACACTGAAATTAATTGCTACAAAACATCAGAC
Organism: Philypnodon macrostomus; assembly: GCA_036025475.1. NCBI lineage: Eukaryota > Metazoa > Chordata > Actinopteri > Gobiiformes > Eleotridae > Philypnodon > Philypnodon macrostomus. The sequence continues at coordinate 17,080 of JAVQKC010077639.1, read as the reverse complement.
GAACTTGACGCACACATGCACACAGTCAAACTCCTGGAAAGGAACAGAATGAAACAATGCACATCATGCAACGCTGTATTGATGCTTGTGAGGAGGACGAAGACGAAAGAAAGGCAGCAAAGAGAATCTGCAAAAAACAAGTAGATCCCTTTCAACAAATCATGTTTTCATCTAAATAAAGAAGCCAAAGACAATAGACTTGGGTACCTTGGAGACCAAGAGGACTATTTCACCATGGCAACCAGTGTAGTGTGTGACAATACCGCAGTGCGAGAGTTTGAACTGCTAAAGCTGTCTGGGAATGCAGAGATAGATGGGGAAGAGACTGGAGAGTAGGACCCGCTCGTAATGAGAACACACACTGTCACTATCCCAGCACAAGCTCATGGAAGTTCATGACTTTCCAACTCATGTTGTTTTCTTTAAGTCAATATAGAGAGAAATACAGCCCTAACTAAATTATGACACTAAGCTTATTTATGTTTCCAACCCATAAGCAAATATTCTCACACATTTCTCTGTGTTGCTATGGAGTCGTTTCCTATTTGAACGTTAAAAGAAAGCTGCTCCATGTGGCCTTGTTGGACATTTATTTTAATTGTGCAGTGAATAGTGGCCAAGGGAATGTCAGGCTGCACTGGGCGTGTGTGTCAGCACACTTGTGGATACATGCACCAGCCTTTGGACCTGCAGCGTGTGTGTTTGTGTTTGGATAAAGCAAACATTAATGCAAGAACATAATAGAGTCTGAGCAACAAAAGTTAGATTGGGAAGGTAATTTGACTGATGTATGGGAATATACTGAAATCACTGAGCGAGTTCATCTGACAATAAAGTCTTCCAAAGAAAGTGCGGTTCATTTTGCTGACTATATTTTTACACTAGAGCGAGTCTCAGTGCCATCATCTTCCTTGTCAGCATCACTCAACACCCATCAACATGCACCATCCTCCGAGTGTCTTTATTTTTATTTGGCGTGCGCTTTATAGAAATTCATTACAGCGTCTGCCGTCTGCGTAGGCAGAAAAATATCCCCTCGGCTCGCCTGAACTCTCACCTCGCTTTAATGTAAACACCGCTCACCAGTCACGTTTCTCCCATTAAGGTAAATGGCTGCATTATGTATGAATCCTGTCTCCTTAATCTAGTTCCACCATTAACCTGCAAACCCAGTCGTTTCTGTGTCCTCTGACAGTTTCAATTTGTAACAGATGATCTAAATCTAAGCCATTATAGTAAATTAGATTTGATATAATTACGTCTCACTTGAAATCCTCCATCACATAGCAGTGACAGTCTATTTAAAGGGGGACAATGCAACTTTGCTGTTTTGATTGCATTTTTTGAGCGCCTTCAAAATTGTAATACACAGAACGAATAATACAAGTCTGCATTCTTCTATGATTTTGAGTTCGTCTTTCTTCCGACCCAAGACTTTTAGAGACAGAGACACCGGGTTGGTAGGTCAATATTGCAAGGTGAAGGAAGCTTCATTCACCCTGCAGCAACTAATTTCACATTGATTTCTGAAGCTGTTTAACTATAGTAAAAAAAGTTGCAGTCTATACAATCTGACTGTCCACAAACCACAAAATAACCCATAGTGACATGTGGGCCCCTGAGCCTGCACCACTTCTAATGCTAAAAGCCACATTTTTTGATAGACATACAGTATAGCGTTTTTCTCCCTCTGTCTTCTGCTTGGTTTTTTTAATCTATTTTCTGTGTTGTTTGTGCTTCTTGTCTGTCTTCTGTCACTGTGACGTGTGGTAGTCATAGTTAAATGAAGGCAGTTCAGTTGTGAAAAAGCTTCTAGTGTTTTTTGATGGATTTCTGTCGGCGATCCCACACTGGCAGGATCTCTCCTGCTGAGACGTGTGCGTGTGTGTGTGTGTGTGTGCGTGTGTGCGTGTGTGCTTACCTGAATCAACCTGTCGCCCCTGCCCTCGGGCCGCACCTGTCAACACACGGCGACAGTCACTTTCCCCTTCACTCCCAGTCACTTTCTGAATTTAGCTTCCATCACTTGCCTCTGTAGCTCTCTTTAACCATTTATCAGCCCATCCTTTACTGAGACTACCCCAGACACTACAAACAAATAACTCTTGCCTGAACGCATGTGTCATTCTCACTTTATTGGGAACAGCTTTAGCCACTGGAGCCAAGGAATCTATCACAATGAGACTTCAAACAACTTCAGGTTTATTTGTATTGTTGGGTGAGTTTTAGACAGGTCAGGGATGTAAACAGAATAGTCCAGACCTTGTTTAGTCCAGGTTAAGCCCTCATCTTGATCTGGTAGTCCTTGTGTAGACATGGTTTAGACGTGTTTTTAGCCAAAAGAAAAATCTCCTGAGATCCTTAATTTTAGCTAAATATTCAATGCATTCTTTCTGACTGTACAATTTACCCAAAACAAAAGCACTGAAAAACCCATTGTGGTCTTCAGATGCACCAGTCTGACCTATTAGACTACATTTGTCAACACCCGCCCACATAGTATGGTACACAACACAGAAAGTGGTTTGTGACAACCTTTAAATGTTAGCCGTTGCTGTGGCTGTGACAGAGGTACATCTGTGGGGAAGCCCCTTCTGAGCTGCGTCTGTGAATCATCGGGAGCTGAAAGGCCAGAGGTCAGGTCTTTTGACAAAAGCATCAAACAAACAGGCCGTGGGCTCCTGCAGTGAGTCACCAAGCATCTGGGACCTTTAGTGGGGTCAGGCCGGGGTTGCTTTCTATGCCGTGTTTAGTAATTGTGTAGCTGTCACCTTCCACCTTCACTAGGGCAGATAAGCAGATTTCCGGCTATGTGATGCCGATAACCTGAGAGATACACTAAGGATCTCTAGTCCAGCTCTAGGGATAGCCCACGGTGGAAAATAGGGGTGTTTGGGTAGATTGTTTAGCACAAAATCGCCTCAAGCTTTACTTAATTCACCCCCATAGTAGAGCTGTCAAAAATTGCCATTCAGTAACTAAAACTATACTGGGTTTCTGTTGACACACAAGCTCCACATTATTTTTCAATAATGAATAAAACTGTGTAAGGATTGATCATTTAATTGTTTAAATTAATCTGTATTTTTGTGATGCTACAGATTACAACTTTAAATAATGCCATCACTGTGATTATGGTTTATATTGTTCAGTTTAGATATGGTCCCTATAACCACCCTACCCATCCGATCTTGGCCATGATGAAATGTGTAAATTCATACTGTACACCCACTCTGCCGCATTCCTATCTGAGCTCAAAAAATGTCTGCCCGCTTCAGAGCTGCAACAAGTGCCACACTGTCAAATATATCGTCACGAGTATGAGTGGATGATATGGAGATAAAAAATCGAATCGTGAGAGCTAATCTGGGAAGATCGCCGAATTGTGATACAGTGCATTCATTTATGCTCTGCTCTTCACCATCATTTTTACTGTAACATTGCCAGTGTTCATATTGATCAAATAAAGGAAAATAAATAGCATTAAGTTTTACGATGAACATTGGTTTAGATGTAGTTTGAGCCAAAATATTTTATGAACAAAAAATACAAAGTTAACTAAAATCAAGATAAAAATTGAAAAATCTTTACCATATCGCACACCCCTAGTTATGAACTGTGGCCTATTACATTGAATTTAGTGAGCCAAGGTTTATGAGCCAAGTGTGCTGTGTCAAGTATCATCAACAAAATCATATTAGCTACAGAGGGTTTTATTATACTCAACTATTGGCTTTTCCTTCACCCCTCACATTTTTCATATTTTCCCTGTGATTTTATCCAAAGCCAGTTCTGATTTTTCCAAACAGGCCTAGCTACATCCAAAAGGTCACACCACACACTCCTGCCGCTGTGAGAAAAATGGCATTTATCAAAAAACATTCTCCTCTTATCGTGGTCAGGGATGCTCTTCCATCCCCTTAAGGCTATACAGGCTAATATTCAGCCTGTCACTCTGCCCCACACACTCAGACCTGCTATGCTCCTATTCCATTACCTACTAAGTTCCAACACATCTGGGCCATTAAATCCAATTCACACTTTTTGCAAAACTACTTGGACAATATTATGTTTTTCTCTTCCTTCCATTCTTCCCCGTTATGTAACTTTGAAATGTATGCTGTTGCGAGGCCAGCTGCTGCATTCTTAAACCTGTGAACTCTATCAACAAAAGGACTTGGGGTGTATCCATGACTAAACCAGGCCTAAACCAAGACAAAATCAAGAATTGAATCTAATCTATATCAGGACTAAGCCAGGTCTAAATCGCTAAATGAGGTCTCAAAAGGGTATAAAAAATGACAGAAAAGAACCAGGAACAAACAAGGTGTAGACCAGGACAAATACATCCAACTGTGGACTGTGGGGCACATAGTCTATCCATCCTGGGAGTGGATCCCTCCTTTGGGCAACTGTTATGACGCCAAATATTCATTGGATCAAATAGGACTGCACCTGTAAAATATGTAAATGATTGCTCAGTGCTTCCTCTTGATTTTTTCAGATGCACTTTTTATTTTGCTAATCCCGCCCTCACATTTTGCATTTCCACTTCCTCGTGCCACATCGGGACATGATTAAATATTAACATTGCTGGTGCTGGGTGTGTTTGTGTGTGTGTCTGTGTTTGAAAGATAGGGGTGTGGTATAAGTCTAGGTAATAGGAGAGCCTTCCTGCTGGCTGCTACAGCACTAGAGTTTCATCAGAGCAGGTCTCCTCCGGCAGCACGGTGTGGGCAGCATGGACGAACGCACTGAACAATATGAAGAGGCCGAGCCAAACAAAAACATAACGTCTGTGATCACATACTTCGTACAGTTGTCTGCACCATCATCATCTGGGTTTGCCCCCTGCACCTCAGTGAAGAGAGGCCCAAACAGCATCTCTCAACTGTTTATCATCTTTATTACTTTTCACAGAGTTTTCCCTAACCCAATTTTATTACATTGTCATCAGATGAGTTCTCTCATCTACAGTCTTTCCTCTTTCTTTTGCACTGAAACCTTGGCCTCATGGACAAACTCACATCCTATATTTTGATATAGGATACCCCACTAGGTATGCACAATATGTACATTTTTGTCATAAGCTCTCCATTCAAAAAGTTGCCAAATCTTGTATTTAGGTCTACTTTTGACATGGAAATAAGCATTACCCCAGGTTTAATCTGAAAAGGAGCCAACAAGGAGTGTCTCAAATACATTATAACGTTATTTGGCCAGTCTAATGTAATTATATTTCTATGTGCGCACTCTAACAGGTAGCCTGTATTGGTCTGTGTGCAGTGCCTTACCTGGATTTGCCTCTCTAAAACAAGAATCCCTCTTTTTGTGGCACCCTACCAGACCGTTGCCCACAATGTTTCCCAATGAGCTTGCATATAGATCCAGTCAGCAACTAGGGAAACACATTGATTTCCCGTCAGCATATAGCGAGCGGTGCAGGCGCCAGGCGATGCTCAAGCAGCCGGGGTAACATCGGTATCCTGCAGGCGTGCTGGCAGCTGTGCGCAGCGTAGTTAATGCAGCCCATTAGGCCGGTGAGTGGCACAGAGATTCCCTCAATATCGAGTCGGGGACACCCCTCAATTAGACGGATTGGTCCGCACCTCGTCAGCATCCGCTGTATCTGCACTCATTCATCAATGCCACTGTGCACAAACGCCAAGCTTATTTAGAGAAACTTCGTAACAAACAGCATTGGGAGTTTCAAAATATTGTGAACACTTAGGTGTTTCCTGCATACAGAAAGTCTATCCTTTATTTCAAAGTCATATGCAGCTCGTCAATAAGAATGTTTATTCCCTATACCAGCCCGTGTGCGTTAGTGAAACACTATACTTTTCCTTTTATTTGTAATGGAAGTTTAAATGTCCGTGTAGAGCACGTATTTTCGTGTCAATAAAGCGTATTTTTTAAACAGAGGGGCTGCTATTCGCTGCTGACAGTAGTTATTGTAAGGCTGGACATGATTTGCACTCCAGTGTCTCATTCACTGCCAAAGAGCGATCAGCGCTGCCTCCTGGAAGTTCCAAATAAGGGCAGGGAACTGGAAACCCACCGGAATAGGTCCTTATGTAGTCACGACCTTATAAGGCACGGCGGAGCCGGTCTTTCCGGCAGCGCTACTGCCTGCTGCACAGAAGGGAAATACAAATCTAATCTACGAGGCGAAGGCCAGAGAGCTAGAATTACGCTGCTGTCTTGCGGAGCTATTGTACGATGAAAACGCATTGATTCTGAGCAAAAGAAGAGTGGTGTTGTCTTCGCAATTTACGGTGAGAGCTTAATATAAAGTCGCTCCTCTTTGCTTTTCCCCCAGGCCAGCGTCACGTGTCCTCCGCTGCATTGCCTAAATATGGGCTTCCTCCGCTCCAAATATGGACATCTACGTCACAGCAAGAGGGTATAAAAGGCGCAGGGAACCTCTCGGCTCAGAGACAGCCCTCAGAGCTCACAAGCGCAACTGTTAGAGCAGATAGACTAATACATAGACTCCCAAACACAACAAAAATCAAACGGCATAAAAACAACAACTATCCAGGAAGGTCTGCACCTGACTGGAGAAGTTATTTCATGCACACAACAAATCAAGGTTAATCAGTTTCTGATTAATTTTGAAGAATTTTAGGGAATGTGTGTAAAAGACCATTTTGATTTTTACTGCAAAGACAAGTGGATTTTTATTCATCTTTGAGACGAGCAGGACGGCTGGAGAAAAGTCCTGAAGAGAAGCAGCATCCTTCTCCACATCAGCAGAAGAGTGCAGCGCTCCTCAGTTGGACCCAGTGTTTCCTCCTCCACCTGTGAGGCAGCTCTCAGCACAGCTCCAGGACCAGAGCATGGCTGCAGCCAAGACCGAGATGATCCTTCCAGCTCTGCAGATCTCTGAGCCCCTCAGCTTCCCTCACTCCCCCATGGATAACTACCCCAAGCTGGAGGAGGTGATGATGCTCAGCTCTGCAGGGACACCCTTCCTCACCGCCTCCGCACCGGAGAGTGCAGGCTTCGGCTCTGGAGAGCCCAGCGAGCAGTACGACCACCTTACTGGAGGTAAGAATTGTCTATATATTTTCTGCATGTTAAATGAAATCATTGCAGTCATCACAAATGCATTAAAACATAAAAGGAGTCATCCAAAAATAATTATCATCAAGTCTTAAATATTATTATTTTTTATATTGTATTTAATCTGTTGGGCATTACCAGTAGCCTATATTTACATGTTTGCTGATGGGACATTATAATGAATGTGGAAAATGAAAAAAAAAAAGCCTGTAATCCCTGTTGAATAGAGAAGACTCCAGCACTGCTCAGTCACCACATGCCTCTAGACACTCCTATAGCTCAATTCAAATTACATTCCTAAAACCAGCTGAACTGCAGTTTCAGTAATCAATTGCCTCAGGCTCAGTGATGGGCTTCAGAATGTGAGTTGTGTGTGTGCGCAAAACAAGGAGCGAAAGCTGAGACTGAGAGCAGGGGGAAAGTATGGAAAGGCTTAGCTTGCACATGAGCTTCAATCATTTTAAAGTTAGCGCTAAAAAGTTTTTTGTTGTGGAATTGTTGTGAACATTTCACTATTGACAGTTTATTAAATGTATTTTCTCTCTCTTTGGTTTACAGATACATTACCTGATCTCCACTTTAACTGTGACAAATCAGAGCAGGCGTACCCCTCCCAGAGGCTGCCCCCCATCTCATACACAGGTCGCTTCACCCTGGAGCCCGCCACCACCTGCAGTAACAGCCTTTGGGCTGAGCCTATCCTGGGCCTCTTCACTAACCTCATGAATAACGTCCAGTCCAGCTGCATCTCGTCCTCCAGCAGCTCACAGACCACCTCTTCCTCCACAGCATCTGTACCTTCATCCTCCTCTTCCTCAACCTCCACCTCACCCTCCTCTTCCTCTGCCAGCCTCAGCTCCTCCATCCATCACAGTGAACCCAATCTCATCTACACAGCAGCACCCGCCTACTCCAGTCCTAACTCAGACATCTTCCCGGACCAGGGCCAGGCATTCCCGAGCTCTGCTGGAGGAGTGCAGTACCCTCCTCCTGCTTATCCCAACAGCAAGACCTGTACCCCCAGCTTCCCGGTGCCCATGATCCCTGACTACCTCTTCCCTCAACAGCAGGGGGAGATCAGCCTGGTGCCCCCAGACCAGAAGCCCTTCCAGAGCCAACCCAGCCAACCTTCACTGACACCTCTGTCCACCATCAAAGCCTTCGCCACACAGACTGGCTCTCAGGACTTAAAGAGTGTCTACCAGTCACAGCTGATTAAGCCCAGTCGCATGCGCAAGTACCCCACAAGACCCAGCAAGACCCCTCCTCATGAACGCCCATACGCCTGCCCCGTAGAAACCTGCGACCGCCGCTTCTCGCGCTCAGACGAGCTGACTCGTCACATCCGCATCCACACCGGCCAAAAGCCCTTCCAGTGCCGTATCTGCATGCGCAACTTCAGTCGCAGCGACCACCTGACAACACACATCCGCACACACACAGGCGAAAAACCTTTTGCTTGTGAGATCTGCGGACGCAAGTTTGCCCGCAGTGATGAGAGAAAAAGGCACACCAAGATCCACCTCAGGCAGAAGGACAAGAAGGCAGAGAAGGCAGGTGCCGTGGTGGCATCAACTGCACCTGTATCGGCAGCTTCACCCGCCTCCAGCTACCCCTCCCCCATCACCTCGTATCCGTCACCGGTGTCCTCGTACCCCTCACCTGTCACCTCCTGCTACTCCTCTCCGGTCCACACCTCATACCCCTCTCCATCAGTGGCCACCACATACCCCACAGTGTCCATGTCCAACACCTTTCAGTCCCAGATGGCCTCATCATTCCCCTCCTCAGTTGCCTCAAACATCTACAGCTCCCCGGTGCCCACCCCTCTGTCAGACCTGCAGACCACGCTCTCCCCCAGGACAATCGAGATCTGCTAAAAAACTGTCTTAAAACTTTTCCAGCATTGAAAGACTTTGTTTACCCCCATATGCACTTTCCTGTGTGCTCCCTGTACAGTGTTAAATCTGAGACTTACATGTAAGACAGAGACGTGTCAAAGACTGGGCAAAGACCATAGAAGATGAAAAGGGATTTTTTTTTCAGCCTCTGTAAAACAAATGCAGCACTTCACATGCATAAGACTGACCAAACAGGGAGTGGAAGCCAGCACTGACCATTCTTGATGACTAGGTACAAAATCCAGAGACTTGTACTGAGTGCTCAGTGCCCTTACAGGCACTCTGTATGAAAGACACTGATGATATACATAAGCTACAGTATATGTATATTGTACATGTGCCATGTTTCGTTTTTCATTCTTTGGTACCATTGATGTGAAAATTATCGCATATTTGTATTGTATTATTTGAAGTGAGCAGGGCCATATTTTTTACATCTTTTCTCTTTTATGTAGTGATGCTGTGATCCGTTTTGACATTGTTTGATAAGAGCACTTCAGTATTTAAGCATGAGTAAGAGTGATGTTAGTTTCTGTTGTAAATATCATCCACTGGTACTATCTCTTTCTCACATGTAACATTCTTAAATATATGGAAAAATAGAGAAAAAAATCTTTTCAAAAAGAGACAAACGCTCCCGTTATTTGGTGCCTTTTGTGAAGCCTTGCTGATGTTGTGACGCGGCTGTGCACGAGAGCCTTAAAGGGTGAAGGGAATATTTTTGTTACAGAATGTAAGTCTCATGAAGAAAAGGGACGAGCTATGAGGGCACCGCTTCATTTCATTCGAATGTAAGCAAAAAACATTAGAAAATATATTTTTGTAAAACCTATGTAAATATCCACATCTTCAAGAGCTGGAATGTTGAAGTTACCTACTGAGTAGGCATGGGATTTTTGTATGTTATTTACATGCAGTTCATTATTTTGTGGTTATCTTTATTTTGTACTTGTGTTTGTTAAAACAAGTGACTGTTTCTGGCTTCTAAACACATTGAATGCGCTTAACTGCCAATGGGATATTTGGTGTACAAGATATCCTCCAAAAATGAAATATAAATAAAAATCTGAATATATATGTACATTTGTTATCCTTTTTGTGTGCGTGTGTGTACCTCATTGAGCTAGGTTTAATCTGAGACATATTGTGACTCTCATCTTTTCCACTGTTCTATGACTGAATTGTGTGTCTATGATAAGACTATTGCATGACTCCCATGCCTATAATCTCTGCAGATGAGCGAGCCTTATCTCACTCCAACATGCTCTTGAAGATATTACACAAATTAGCTTCTCCATTTCACTTTAGATTTTCTGATACTCACTGGCCCTTAATTTATTTTTACATCAGACTTCGAGCAGCAAAATAGTATCATACAAAAAATATTATGGGGCGGCAGTGGCACAGTGGGTAGGCACTCCTTCAACCAGAGGGTTGCCGGTTCGAGCACATACTGTCTTTGTGTCCCTGGGCAAGACACATAACCCACATTGCCTATGTATGACTACTATGATTGTATGATTGGCGTTCGGTGGTGGTCATTCTGTAGGCAATTCTGTCAGTGTGCTCCAGGGCAGCTGTGGCTAGACTCAAAAAAAGCACTTTGAGAAAGCCTTGGGCATTGTGAAGTGCAATATAAATCTTATCCATTATTATGATTATTGAGTATGGTTTCTGTTAAGCTTTGGGAATGTCTCGTTCGTAGATACACTCTGAGTTATTTTTACAAACTGCAGGTGAAATCTATCACATCATAATAACCTTTTCTAGTGAAAATCTGGTGAGTTACACACAATTGTCCAATATCTATGAACATAGGTCTCACACAACTGTAAGAGCAGCGGAGCTTGGGCCTGGAGCTTTTACAGTTGTGTGTGTGTGTTTTTTTTTACAGCAGCAAATAATAACAGCTTTGTAGAGCCACCATTATTCATATGCCACTTTTCCTTAGGCGAGGAATGCTTTCTACATGTTTGAATATGAAAATAAAACAGTTTATTCTAGGCATTATACACACTCCTCAGTTTCTCTTTCAAAGCATTGTTGTCATTTGAGCTGAGTTGATACGCAAAACAAATATACTCACAAACGCAAACAGAGCCAAAATAGAAAGCGGAAAAACACAAGTAATTGAAGGAAAGAGAAAATAATGAAGATAATTGGTCTCCTGATCCCAAATTGGCTTTGTAAATTGGGTGTGTTGACTGGTGTGTGTTGCATGTATGTGATATAAGCTTGGCGCTTGGCGGCTGTCTATAGACTGGTTTCTTCCTGCAGTACGTTGGTGTGATGCTAAAGTATCCATAAGTGTATAATTGTGTGAATCTTGCCATGTTAGCAGACAATACTTCCTGTAATTGTTCCCCTGAAACACATTTATCTGGACACTCCCGTATCATCTGAAGTCAGCATTGGTTGTGCATCTAAACTCTCTCTCGTGATATACTAGTCTTCATTATTAGCAAGACAAAAAGTCAACTTTGTGACGACTCAGCAACTAAACAAAATACTTTAAGGATATTATTGATTGGGTCCCACTCTGAAGACATCCACTAACCAGCCACTTTATTGGGTACAACTGTTCAAACACTCGGATTTCCACATTCAACCATAGGATTTACACAGAACGGTACAAAAAAAGAACAGATTCAGTGAGCAGCTGTGGGTGTGGCAATGTATTGCTAATGCTTTATGTCAGAGGATGTTGAAATGACAGTAACTTAAACCTTTGAATTGAATTCAATTCACTTTTACTTGTATAGCCCTATATCACAACAAAGTTGCCTCAGAGGGCTTCACAGAAAGAGATGTATTCTATTAATGTTGAAGCAGATGGGCTACAGCACCAGAAGACCACACTGAGGCCACTTTATTAGGTACAAGGTGTTCCTAATAAAGTGGCCAGTGTGTGTACTTTACAAGTGTGCAAAAATACAATTATTATCAAATGATTTTGTGTTATTATTTATGGAGTTATTTTAGTCATTGGCTACAAATCAGATTGTGTATAGTACATAAAAACCTCACTGGACAAATTCCTTTGTGTGTTGAGATTACAGTCCAGTACAGTCACATAGCGATGGTGTGGAGGTGGGTTTGTCACAGTCCATAACTAAAGACTAAAGACTAAAGACAGTCAGACGGAAGACCTCAAAGACCAGGGGAACAGTGTTACCGGTTATCTGTTCTTTGCACTTCAAAGCTCAAGCGTTCTGCTCATTTGTTGGAGATGGACTTTGGCTTCACAGTGGTGCCACCTCAGGCCCCAGTGGTCTCCCTCTTCACGAGCCCCGCTTTTGTTTAAAAATGTATTTGCTCTCATTCTTTTTAGGAGCTGTTTTAAACCAATAAAGGGGTGTCTCTCCTCTATCTGTTGCCGAACTGCTCCCTGCACTTGTGCATATTTTTGCTGGAGATGATGCTAATGATCCCTCCCTCTGTATTCTGATGCAAGGTCTGTCTACACTTTTCCCTTTCATCCAACATACAAATGTGCTCTTATTGCCTCTTCGCCCTCGGGCCTTTTAAGATGCCTTTTTGAAATATGCCGTTTGATAAGCACATCATTGGCCAAGTCCCCACAGTGATGGGAACTTTCTTTAATGTGAGAGAGTTACAGAGTGAACCAGGGGCTCCGGAGCAATCTACTAGCCTCTGGCCACTTTCAGTGACATGTCCTGGACACTAGGGAGCGCCTTGTCAGAGAGGGCTGACCAGTGGTCCTCACACATCCTTCATCTCCACTGGAGACACAGGAGAGCCTCATAGAGACATGTACTGTATGCTGAAAGGCTTGATTCCTCTACTTTATCACAGGACTGTGACAGGAGGCCTGTGCTGTAATGTCTTTTAAATGTGCTTCATTGATCTCATGTTCTGAGGCGGCTCTCCCTCGCTGGGACACTGGTTTGATCTTACCATTGAGAACATTGAAACTATCCGTAGGTGCTGTGTACTGTTCTGCCTCTTGCTCTTGACACCTGTTGAGTCTTCGGGGAAAACAAGGATATATTTAAACTGCTCCATTTCCAACCATGGTACATTTCAGGTGTATTGCACCATTCACCCCAAAATGATGTTGAGGAAACGTGATTGGCATGTTACAAGTGAAATCTCAGTGATGAGAGTCATAAACCTGGTCTAAGAGGAATTCTGACAGTTTTCATAAAATATAACAGATGTTCTGCAGTGTACATCAATAGTCAAACTAAAGTTTGTAATAATCATGTTGTCACAAAGTGGGTCTTCTCTGTGTGTAAGCTGTTCAGAGCACTAGAGATGCAAGAGCAATCCAACTCACAAGCATCTTTGAAATTATTTGTGGCACAAAAGAGATTTTGACAGATCACATCTACAATAATCTACAGGTGGCAACTTTAGCTCAACTTAATAGGCCCTGTTTGTTTGAAGAACGTGGCTTTGAACAGACAACAAAACAATGCAAGTTTAAGTAGCTCCAAATATGACACCTCTTAAACTCAGCATCAAGTACACTAGAGCTTCATAAGAGACACCTGGGTGGCTCTGAAATGCAAACAGGTCCTCATAAGTCTTTATGTGCCAAGGCTAGTAAGTGTGCTTGAGTTGACAAAAATGCAAAAAACATTTTGGTTAATTCATTGTCCCTACTCCAAAGTGTACCTCTTTTTTATGACCATTACGCTTTCTGGAGGTCCTGGCAGTGTTCCTCTTCAATCTTTTTTGAAGTGTGCTTGAGTTGTTTATTCTTTTGTATTTTATGATTCACTATCGTATGCCATCCCTGTGCAGGAACATTCAAGGCTGAGTAAATACACGCAATCATCCGTCTAGTTTTTATTTTATTTTTTATTGCAGGGAGACACAGTGTTTACTAAAATGTGTACTGTATACAAATCAACTGCAGTAATTGTATTTTTGACATATACGACAAATAAATAGATCAGAGCTTATATTGGTGCACTTTGGTTTTATTTTATCATCAACTTGATCTTATTTATGGGTCACTGGTTTCACCATAGTTCAAAAGTTCATGACAGCCAACCAGTTGTCACTATCATTAACATCAGCATGAAACATGTGGTGACTGTTTATGTATCTGAAGGCGATGTGGTTAAACAAAAAATACATCTCCAAATTGACCATGGTTTTGTGATTTTTGTCCCAAAGATTTGTCAGAAAAATGAAACAGACTACACGGAAGTAGCTGTCTCATCCAGGTGCATCTAAAGCTCAACAAAAGTACAACCTAAAAATGAAAGGCCTCTCAGATGTGCCCTGCAGTGACTTCAGCAGCTGTCATTCAAAAGACCAAGAGCCAGGTGTGATCCAACACAGACACCTGCACAAGAGCAGCTCTGTATAGGAGGACTGTGTTGGTTATTGTAAAAACATAACTTTTGGCTTCATGGGGTTAGATAACAAGGCCCACAGTGTTGAACCCAAAAGCAAGGTGTATATTGGTGAAACGCCCCATACTTCTTTTTTATTTTCTCTAAAACAAAATTCTTCATTCAGTCTATAGGGGGCGCTATTGAGGTAACTGGCATCATATCGGTCAGATGTGTTCAGGGCCCGGGGGACATTAGGTATTTCAGGTTTGAGCGTAATCGGGCAAAGTATGTGCAAGTTAGAGGCTGTCAAATATACCTGACTTCCTAATTTCAATCCAAAATGGCTGAATTCCTGTTTGTTGTAGGGTGGGACTATAATAATATTTTATGTTATATACATTGTGGAGAATCACTGTACCATGTTTCATTGCTCTCTACCAAAGTAAGTGTGTCCAGGGTCCCATAGAGCTCATAAACATGGGGGCGCTATAGAGGCATTCTTTATTGGACCTCTGTAATGTGCCTATGTACATTAAATATAGAACACTGTGCCACAATTCATTCATTCAATTTGTTTATGTTCATCGGGATTAATGGCTCAATTAAAGTGCTTCAGGGCATTAATTAGTTGATTAATTAATTATTATTCATTGTAGAAGTACCAAAACCAAATCAATATTCATTATATGTAACTGTCCACAAAATTAGGAAGAGACTGAACGAAAACCATTTGAGTTATTGCGTCACAACTTGAGGGCACTAATTAATGACTTAATTAATATTCACAGTAGAAGTTCCAAAATCAGTCCAGTTTGGCGTCTTTATGGTATGTACCTGTGTGTAAAACATGAAACTGATCCGGCAATTAGTTTTAAAGTTATCACATTCACACGCGGACCAACCTGATTCTATAATATTGTTGTTTCGTCGAAATAATGACTGAATAGTGCCCCTATGTTTTTGACCCCTATGGGACTCTGCAATGAAACTTTCATTCTCCACATTGTACCAAACAATAAAATATCCATTTGAATGTTATGTTATCTTGTGCTTACTGTACATTGCAGGCCAAGGTGTACCCCAGGTGACAGAAAATGGCTGGGGAGTGGGAGACAGTGAGAGTTTAGGAGGAGGCACATACAGTGAACGCAGCATATCATCTTCGTCTTCATCTTCATCATGGTGGCCAGGTTTGCCTTCTTCTCCTTCTTCCCGCCCCCTCACTACAGCTGTCCTCCGCATCTGATGAAAGCCTTGCACTGCTATATTTGTCCCACAGTGATGAGGTGGAACTAATGGCCACTTTCACACTAGTTGATGTCATCAGCACGCCTCGCCTGGGGAGCGTATGGGTGGGACAGGCCGCGATACCTGCTGAGATGCTTCTGCTACATGCATCTAATTGTTTTTTCCCTCAAATCATTAAGTTAAGCATTTTTGTACTTCCCAAGATCCCAAGGGAACGTCTCCGATTAGCACCATTCAAGCATATGTTTTTTGAGGAAACAATCCCATTTCCTGGTGATTTACTGGATACGGGTAAAACTATCTAATATGTCGTCTTTTTTCTCTTTATCCTTGTGTCTATGCCTCCCCTAACAGGCAGTTAACTGTAAGCATGGGGCGCAGTAGGTGTCATCTCGGCTCGGCTGGCTCCTCATTTAGGGCCTGTGACTGCATGCAGCGGTGTGTCACCCTCTGTCAGCACTGTCAACTGTCTGTGTGTAAGGTTTTTAAGCTTCCTAATACGCACCAGTTGACAGGTTATTACTGCCAAAGTCAAGTCAGGAGTGTTGACCAACGCTAACCCAACTTTAACCCAGGCACAATTTAGACTGCGCGTTTTGACTATCTTTTCTCTATACAGTATATCAAGTGAAGGTGACTCTATGGACATTAGGGTAATAAAGGGAGAATAAATAACTGGAGGGCATTTCCGCAATCAGCTTCTGTTTCTGGGTCAGGCTGTCTGAAAGTACACAGTAATCTGGCATAAATTTAAAAAATCATGCTAAATTGTGTTTATTTTTGTTGGCTGGTAAATTAGGACACCTTTTTCCATCTCCTGGACCTAACTGAGCATTGTCCAGGGTACACCCTACCTTAGGCCCAAAGTAGTTGGAATTTACTCCAGCAACCATCTACCTGAATCTTTGAATTATGGTCAAATTATGATAAGTTTGGCATTTTTAATAGTCCACACTAGCTGCGTTCAAAAACATGGTGACAGCTGTAATTCTCACTTTGATTTACAGCAGATATATTCAAATTTCAACCACGGTACTAGTGCTCATGATCAGCTATCAGAGGAGACATAGGTGTCTTATTGAAGTGATGGAAGACCCTTATACTTGGAAGCGGCTACATATGTGGCGTTTTTGGGAAATTGTAGTCGGCTTTTGAATCAAATATGTAATACCCCTGTCACAAACTAAATGTAAAAAATTCCTTCTCGTCGTGTCTCCTCGTGTCTCGCCGTGTCTCCCTGTGTCTCCCTGTGTCCCCTCGTGTTTCCTTGTGTTTTCTCGTGTCTCCTTGTATCTCCCTGTGTCTCCTCGTGTCTCCTCGTGTTTCCTCGTGTCTCCTTGTATCTATTAGTGTCTCCTCGTGTCTCCTCGTGTCTCCTCGTGTCTCCTCGTATCTCCTCGTATCTCCTCGTGTCTCCTTGTATCTCCTCGTGTCTCCTCGTGTCTCCTCGTGTCTCCTCGTGTCTCCTCGTGTCTCCTCGTATCTCCTCGTGTCTCCTCGTCTCTCCTCGTGTCTCCTCGTGTCTCCTCGTGTCTCCTCGTGTCTCCTGGT
>JAVQKC010077613.1:0-10806 GCA_036025475.1 Philypnodon macrostomus | reverse complement strand
ATAATAATAATAATAATAATAATAATAATAATAATAATAATAATAATAATAATAATAATAATAATAATAATAATAAATAAGTCCAGTTTACAAAAATATTAAGTGCAAAAATGTTTGAACAAAACTTGAGCCAACTTTCTTTCCATTTCAGAATCCATCTTGACTGTAGTAAGGACCCAACCAGACCACAGACGTCTGCTTCTTATTACATTTGTACATTGGCCTCCATTAAGCCTGGAGCTACATTGTTTTCATTTATATGCAGGGTACAGGCCATTTCCCAATCAGTTTGCAACAGATAGTAGACAGACGTACAATGATACATCTATTGTACATGGAAACGAATGGAGAAGAGCAGGAGGTGAGACGGTGATGACCAAAATGTGGATTGCTTAATTGAGTTGAATAATTTAAGTAATTTTCAGGTTTCAGGTTTCAGGTTTATTTGTCATATGCACATTCAACACAGGGTCAAAAAATGCAATGAAATGCGTTGGATCGGAAGAACCGTTAGACTCGCTAAGATACTCATGAAGTACTAGTCGCATGCAGTAATAGTACATGGTAAGAAAAAATGTGCAAAAAAGAGATAAGATATTTACGTGTGCCGTAACTAACATTCTCCAGGTTTATTTACTGCACATCCCAAATGGTCGTAATACACTGCTGGGTAAAAAAAATGCCTTCACTCCGGAACTGGGGGCTGAGAATCTAAAGGGTGTACATTAACATCAACTTTACAAGAATTCAAAAGTGGTGCACACTACAGAATGCTGGAAAAATAAAAAGGGAGGGAGCTTTCCGAACAAGCTTTTTATCCATTAAGGTAATCTATTCCTGAGCATTTTTTTACTTTGGCAAAAATGTCACTTGCGGCCTACAGCAGAGAAATGTAATGTCGTATCTGCCTAGAATGGAAAGGCAGTTATATATTCACACTTTGGCACGGTCTAAACCCCATTTTCAGAGATAGCCTTTTGGCATTTGTTGAATAAACCAAACCTCGTGTGAAACGGGGCAATAAGGAGAGCCCATCATAAATTTCACTCAAAATGTCACGTCCATCCTGTAGACTCTCAACCTTCATTATTTGACCGATTCATTTGTTCATTTGGGGAAACGGGGGCATGTGGTTGAAATATTAGCTGAGACCTGTTCATGCTTCAAATCTAATTGTGTTTTGAAGTAACAGCATAAATAACATTTTAAATGGTGTATTATACAACACGGAACAGTGTATTTTCTCTTGGGCTTTTATTTTTTTTTGGTCAATATTTTTTTTGACTGCGATTCCGATGTTAATGTTGTTGATGTTCCGTGTTAATTACACTGCTGTGTAGACAATGACCATCGATATAATGCAATCACATTTAATTAACGCGATCTTTGATTAGCATTCTACAAGTTTAATGTCGTTTGACTAAATCATAGTAACTTTTAAGGATTATGCTCATAATCGTATTGACATTTACTAGGGATGCATTTCCGATATTACAATTACCAGTTTGGCCGATACTGATATTTCGTAACATGTATTAGTAGGCTCAGTGGGGCGGCAGTGGTGCAGTGGGGTAGGCGCTCACCCTTCAACCAGAGGGTCGGTGGTTCGAGTCCCTGTCTGAGCACACACTGTCGTTGTGTCCCTGGGCAACCCACATTGCCTATGAATGAATGTGGTTGTGTGATTGGTGTTCGGTGGTGATCGGAGGGGCTGTAGGCGCAAACTGGCAGCCACGCTTCAGTCAGTGTGCCCTAGGGCAGCTGTGGCTACATAAGTAGTTTACCATCATCAGGTGTGACTGTGGAGTGAATGAATAATACCAAAAAAAAATATGTAAAGCGCTTTGGGTGTCTTGAAAAGCGCTATATAAATGAAAGTTATTATTATTATTACTATTATTATGTTTTTTTAAACTAAGAACTCTACACATATAAATACCAGATTTATTTGTGTTTATTAATCCATAGATATGATTTTATTGTATTGTGTGACCCTGAATTTAGACTTTTACAGTGGTCCTTTATTTCTCTGGCTGTTTCTAAACCATATATATATATATATATATATATATATATATATATATATATATATATAAGAATTAGTAGAATTACATTTATCAGATTTAATTTTGTGGCCTACAGACCAGGATAATGGCCTCCCGGGACTCTGTGGGGACGGCACATAGGTGTTGTTAATCTGATCAGTGAGCCTGGCTTCCTGCTGTAAACTGGCTGGTGTGTCTGTATAGTAAGGTGTGTGTGGGGCCCCGTGGCTGCCCGCTGCCTCCTAATGAGCCGTCTTCTGCCCTGCTCATAGGTCTGAAAAGCCCTAAAAACATTCCAAAGAGGCAGTTTTCTCAGCGAGGGCTTTCACTGCGGACATTATTTTCACAACTGTGGGTGAGGGAGTTTGGAAATGTGGCATGTATAGACCCAGTGGGGTTTTGGAAACAGATATATTTTCTCATTTGGAAGAGATGTGTTCTGGGGTTTTCAGACAGAAAAGGTGCAGTGTTTGGACATATTTACAATCAAATATTAGACATAGATACACTCAATGTGTCTTCATTGATTACTTTTTGTGGGTGACAGGAACCTACGCTAGCAGAAACTATGAACCTTATAGACCCTTTAAAATGTCCTATAGAATGTTCAGAACAAAAGTGAGTTAACTTTACAAAAATGTAGGATTTGTGGTGAGGGATAGAATAATTCTGAGCATATAATGAAAAAACATTCAGGAGAACGGCTGACTGCATCTGAATTTAACATGTACAAATATCAAAACAGATAATTTTTATTGATTTATTTAGGGCCCCCAGTATTTCAAAATAAATTCAGCTAGAAATAAAATAACAAAAATGTAGACAATTATAGTACATTTAACCAGATCAGGCTGGAGTGTTGTATCCAGTGTTTACAGAATTTATAGAAAATGTGAATGTGAAGTTTTGTATTGTGGAAGAGCATTTCAGATTTGGGGGGCCGCAGGGAATTTTGGGATACTGAAGGGGGCCACAGCACTGTTGACTTGGCTGATTTAGGGAGTTAAATGAGCCACTCCAGATCATTATGAAGTTACTCTGAGCACACAGAACTGATCTGAGTCTGTCTGGGATTACCATGAGACAGATGGAGGCTGTCTGCCAACCTCCTTCAAAAGCTCATCACTGGTGTACCTAGTATAGACACATGCGGGTGTAAAAGCATGGGCTATTTGGTCTGTTAAGAGTGTTAACGAGTGTTTAAAGGCCTAAGTGAGTGTAGAGCCAGACTCTAGTGGCCAGTTAATGTACAGCAACATACAGCTGCATTGTGCTTGAAGAAGGTTTGTTCCATGTTACTGGAAGTATGATTTTTCTATGATACTGTGCTGAGATTATAAGACTATTTGGAGGATATATATTCAGGTGAACAGATGTGTGTTGACGTTCAGTATAAATGTAATTTATTTTTATTATTATTTTACATTTTTCACTGAGGGCCACATTGTCAACAGCTAGGAGAGCTACTCTTGGAGGTGTGTGCCTGTTTTCTGGACACAAATGCTCTGGCAGGTCTGTTGAATTAGTTCTTCTTAAACGATGAATGCTTTCTTTTAGTTTGATTCTATAGAGTCACATGGGCCAATGGAGAGGGTCTGATATTCCTGAGGGCCACAAAAAATTGCTCTGCGGCCCGCATTTGGTCCCCGGGCCATACTTTGGACACACCTGTTTTAGACTATTGCTGCTGGAATATAAAAATAAACACATACATAGTTCGGACCCTGATTTGCTTAAGGAACAATGCATCAGACAAACACATTTCCTCAAAAGCTATACTTTTCAGTTCACTGATTCATTTCTTGTTAGTAGCCCCAATTGCCCCCAAAACTTCACTACCTCAGACTGCCCCTTCCTTGTGGCCACTTTCTGATTCTGTGACCACAAACTCACTGACCCTACCCCTTTACTCTACCTATCAACATAAAGAGAGTGATCACAATGTTCACCCCAAATCAATCAAAAGGCAGATAAAAACAGTAAATGTGGGTCAGATTCAGAGTTGGCTAAAAACAAACTCAAAACAAGTCCAACCCAGACCTGACCATAGAAATGTATTTTCAAGGGCCCCACTTTTGTGTCTGCACTGTCTGATGTTACGCTCCTGCTACTTAGGGGCCTGTGCTAGTATTGGAACAAATATATCACTGAGAAAGTCCAGCATAAACATCATAAAACCTCAATTTGACGTAAGCAGTCCTTAAATGGGCCTATATTCCCATCATTTGCTGTTGTCCTACGCTTTGGTTCCACATGGACTTGGCTCTTATTTAACACACATTTCTCAAGTGTTTGAAGACGTAAGGATTCATCTGAGGATGGTTTGTACGCTCACCTCTCTTTTTGAAGGGCCCTGACATTTACTAGAGTTTCAGTTCACTGCAGCCCTGGAAGGCGCAGTTACAGACAGATGGCCTGTTCTGAAAATGAAGAAGGTCAAGGTATGTTGGAATACTGTTAAACTTCACTGCACAAATTTGGGCAATGGAGCAACTTCATCTGTCTCCATGCCAAGCCTCTAGGGGGCAACACTGATGTAATCGAGAATGCTTTTCCCTCTCTTGCATTTGTTTACATTATTCCTGGCACAGTGAAGACTAAAGATAATACAAGGCTAAAGATACTGAAATACTAAAGGTAACAGGCTTGTATATGTATATCTATAATTAGAGCTTAGCAAATGTTAGATTTTATTATGTATAATAATTTTTTTATTGAACATAATTAATGCAAAAATAATAACTGGTATGAATGGGATTTTGTATATATGTATTTATTAGTATTTAGTTCTAATTTGGCTCAAAATATAAAAAAGGCATATCATTTTTAATAACTAACATGCTATCAACAGTATCTGGAATGCAACCTAAGGTAAGGCTAACTGGTTTTGAAATGACCTCAGATGTTTTTGGTCATCTGTAAAACTACCACAGCCAAAAGATTCAAAACAAAATGTAAATGAAGTTTATTTGAACATGTAGAGCTAATGCAGAAGTATCACAGACATATACAGTACAAACCACGACTAGACTCTTTTATATTGACCTAGTCTTCATTTTATATTTTAGTACACATTTATTACAACATTTATGACATATTATTTCTAACATTCAAAATACCACAGATTGTCACTCACATCTCATCAGTTCATCATCATAACATAACAATCATAACAATTGCATTTATACACACATACATGACAGTAAGCATGATCTCCATTAAAAGCATTTACTATAAGGAAAATAATGCAAGTGCTGGTATTAATGTATATCCAAACATTTAGAACATTATGTCAAAATAAATAAATCTATGCACATTACATAATCCTTTGACAGTCTGTTTCTGTAAACCAGCACAATACCTCCAGCACCTAACATTGGACCATTGCTAGAGGAATCCAGCTTGTGGGATTTTAAAAAGGGTCTATATGGTCTATGCTACTGTTTTTCTTCAATCTTCCAAAAGCCAGTTTTTGATTCTGTGTACACGACACTTCTTGGTAGAGATGCAGCTCAGGGGAATCTGGTTTTGATAGGTCGGTGGTGGGCACAACAGGTATGAGTCAGTCTGCTGAGGGATTTGTTTGATGAAGAGTGTTACAGGCAGATCTGAAGTGAAACTGGAAGAGCTCAGGTCAAAACATTATCAAGGGAGCAATTTTATTGCAACAATAACAAAATAAAGATCTGCTGAATTTGTGTGAAACGTGAATGGCCAGAAGTCTTCTCTGCATATGCACTTCAGAGTGAACCAATAGTGGATTTCTATTGGTGCTTTATAATGTGAACAGGGAGAGGATACACACTGTGGTCCATAATGTTGAAATATTATTTGTTCAAACACATTCCTCTGTTTATTCCTGTTTATGTCAATATTCACCTCATTATCATTCACCTGCTCCTCAGAGTTCATAGTAAGTATCCCAGGATCTGACTGAAGAGTGGGACACCATCATAAGCTTGTGGACAGTATACCACAACGTCCTGAGGCATTGATCCGTGTCAGGGCCATACTCCATATCAGTGACATATGAACGAGTCATACTGGACATTCTTCTGCATGAACACGTGTTTTCTGTTGAACTGACCAATGTGGAAGAACTGAAACAGAATGGTTCATATCCTTGATTTAGTTTGGTCTGATACACATTTTACTAAGTCTCAGTTTGGGCTCATGTCCACTGTGATGTGTCTGAAGGAGACTGATCAGTTTACACTTTATCTATCAAGAATACATCACATCGTCACAATCATTTCACGAGCAGAGGTAAAAAATAATATTCCAACTTTATGGGACACTGTAGATATGATCAAAGTAGTCAAAATATTACATGAACTACATTTTAGGTATAGCAGACCTCTTTCAATCAATCTTTTCTCTACGTAAGAATGGTAATATCCGGTAGGTCATAATGTTCAGTGTTGCAATGTATGCTGGGAGTCTTTGTAGCAGGACAGAGGAGGGTGCGGAAGTGACGCCTGAACGTGTCCGAAAAGCAGGCGTAGAGGATGGGGTTGGCACAACTCCAGGAATAAGACAGAAGAACTACAGCTTCAAACGCTCGGGCGAAGTTTTGCACCAGACCCACTTGATACAGGGAGCAGAAATTGAAAGTGTAAAAAGGCAACCAACAGACTCCAAAAACCACCACCACCGCTACCACCATTTTCGTCACCTGTCGCTCCAGCCGCTGACCTTCCTGATTTGGACAAGGAGCCTGAAGTCGTTGTGATCGTAAGGTGCAGAGTACTGCTGTGTAGGAAGCTGTCATCACCGTGAATGGCAATGCGAATCCCATGACGAAGGTGTAGGTGAGGACGCCGAGCCACCATGCGTCCGAAACTAAATCCGGTATGCACAAGCCTTGCTCAGCCGAAAAGTGCAATGCCATGGGCAGGATGGTGAGAAGCGAGAAAAACCACAGAATGGCAGACACTATCTTGGCGCACCGAGGGGTTCTCCAATTGGCGAATCGAAGCGGGTTGGACAACGCCATATACCGATCAATGCTCATTACCGTGAGACAAAAGACACTCGTGAATTGATTGATGCCGTCTAGCACCATGACGACTTTGCAAGCGACGTCCCCAAACATCCAAGAGTTCTGGAAATTTTGGCTGGCGATGAAAGGCAGGCCCACCATGAAAAGTCCATCCGCAAGAGCCAAGTTGAAGATATAGACAGTTGTGGATGAGGACAGTTTGTCAAGTTTCAAAATGGTAATTATAACTAAAGAGTTCCCAGCAAGGCCCAGGATGCAGACAAGCAGGTACAAAACTGCCATGGTGACACTAAATCCGCTGAAGTTCTCCCCAACGAATAAATGCTCATCCACAAAAGTGTGATTGTAGTCGGCGTCTGAAAAAATTGAGATATCCATTTTGTGGAAAAGCGAGAATATCTTCACCCGACCGACAGCTCCCTCAGATTCAATTTCAATTCCACAGCACACTTTTGAGTTGGTCTGGGAAGTGAAAATCAGACCATCTGGGTTCAAACTATTGCAGTC
Organism: Philypnodon macrostomus; assembly: GCA_036025475.1. Taxonomy (NCBI): domain Eukaryota; kingdom Metazoa; phylum Chordata; class Actinopteri; order Gobiiformes; family Eleotridae; genus Philypnodon; species Philypnodon macrostomus. Next base: position 3,252 of record JAVQKC010077613.1, on the reverse strand, counting down.
TCTATTTGAAGAAGTCGGTTCTTGGGTGGTGAGACTGGCAGCTCTGATGTCCACAGACGTAAAGAAACCAGACAGCCTTGCACGGACGTTTGTCTGACCACTCTCCTCTCTGCGGGAGCTCTTTTATATCTCTTTCTGTGTGTGCGAAGGACCCTCTCCACCTCCTTCTTGTTCATTAGTCTCTTGAGATTGGGATAAACTCCAGGCTTGACACACACCCCCCCATAGTAACCCACCCTCCCAAAGTTCCCCTGTTTCCAAGGTAAACCCTGGCCCCATCTGCTACAATACTTTTGTTTTCATAACTTTCTTGTCCTCCCTAGTGCCTCTGTTTACTTCACCCCCAGCTAACTTTCTGGCTCTTTTTTCTGACATTGGTGCAGTTCAGCATGAGGTCACCCAACTGCGTACATTTAGGACTATACACCACACCTGGGCCACCCACCTTTAAACCCAAACTCACTTCCACTGCTGACAGGAAGCAGAAGTCCAGTCTCTTTTTTCACTGTTATTGTTTTTTTGACTTTTGACTTTTCTTTGTTGGGCTCTTCCATCCTCACGATTGTTTGAGCTTGTCACAAAATTGAAATGTGTTGACAGAAAGAGCAAGGTAATTTCTCACCTGATGTTTAGACTAGTTATAATTGTCCCGGTTGTCATGGTAACTGTCTAAAGCCTGCCTACATGTACAAATGCATACTGTATAGAATTAGTGCAGTGTAGTATAAAATAGTATTCTCAAAAATAGTTACTGTTAGACATAATTACTATTAGGTTACTTTCAATTAGATCGGTTTTATATAGCGCTTTTCTCAAGACTCAAAGACCCTTATAATTACATTATTCATTCACTCACACCTCATTCAGTAAGCTGCCCTGGGGCACACTGACAGAGCCATGGCTGCCAGTCTGTGCCTACCACATATATTCAGAGGCAATGTGGGTAAAGTATTCGCTCGGGCGGGGATTTGAACCGGCGACCCTCTGGTTGCAGGGCGAACTCTTACCTCCTAAAGATTGTTTTAAAGTTAATCTATATGTATAAGGTTGTCCATCCCATTTTCTGCGACAGTTACTTAGAGAGCTAAGAGTGTGACTTATAGGGTCTTCTACAGTGGCAGGTAAAATACTAAATACAGATATTATTTTTTATTTATAATTGTTCACTGGGGCTGTGTTGTGGAACAGGACTGAAGACTGTGTGGAGCGAGCGTTTGGAATCGTAGCTCTGTTCAAGATTAAACACAAGAGCAATGACCCGTATCCTGTTGCCATTCGGACACGCATTTCTGGAATACCCAAGAAACTTCCCCCACAGACAGACCCTCCTCTGCCAACCCAATGCTACTCTCTACACGTTCTCCCAAGTGATCTCCTTTATGTGACACTAAACTTCTTATCTAACAGCGCAGCCTTCAGCCACAGATGTCTAACACTTAGCTGGTCCCAATTACCTGGAGAACTGGCTTTGTAGTCTGTGGTCCTAATGTAGCCCCCCCAGGGGACTTGTAATTCTTACCAGCTCACCTTGGTGTCTGCAGTGCCCCAGCCGGTGTAAAAACATCACTTAGAGCACTTAGTTCTGAGGCGCTAAATTTAGAAACGCTCGACGGCTTCTTATTTCACAGTATTTCACGTTTGTGGTGTTTTCATGTGTCACAAGAGAATTAGGGACTAGGCACATGGCACATGGAGGTGGAGACGCTAAAAAAATGCTTTATCTGACAGTATTCTGTGATGTAAAGTAGGTATTCTGCCATGATCATTATTTTATCATTATATTCCCCGTATTGGCTAGTTCTACCACCGCCAAGTCTTCTCAAAACTTCTTCAAAATGTCTCTCATTTTTACGTGTGCTTTTGGCTTACTGCTGCACGAGATGAGATACATCACCCAAAATGACACAATCTGTGGCTGGGTGTAATAACTAAATCATCTGAAGCATGATATGAATCACAAATGTTTTATTGTATCTTTGACGACTGTGCCTTCTGTAAAAGATGTGACATATGGAACTTCAGACTGTTGCGGAAGCTTTTGGCAAACTTGTGCAAAAGTGAAAAATGAAATCTGGAAAATCCACATTGTGTTAATTTTTTGATGTTGTTTAGTTTCCCAGAATTAAAAACAATTACTGGTAAAATAGATACTATCACTGTAAGTACACATTTAGAGGAATATTCTTCCCTTTAGGCTCCATTTATTCTATTTACTTTATATTCCTATATGATTTTACTCAACGTTTTCAGTCAGTGTTTCCAGACGTACGATTATTATTATATTTGTACAATAATTTGGACCTCTGATGTATGAATAATGATAGTGCCGGTTATTGTCCTGATTATATCTGATCTGGAGTCAGCTCTAACCTCAGTATTCAGTGTGTGGGGTTTTCATACTGTGTTGTTTTTGTAGTTTGAGAAGTCTAGTTTCAGTGCCCCATTGGCAAGTTCTTTTCTATTTGTATGATCATTTTTTGCCAAAAATACAATAATTTTGGGATGGCTGTACGATAATTTGTTTTGAGGATCTGGCAACACTATTTTGCGTTATATTGCTTACACTAACAAAAAACATGTGGTGGAAGAGATTATTTTGCTGAAAAAGTTCAAGTTTAGAAACAGGACATCCTTTGCCCGAAGGAGGAAGGCGCATTATTCTTGTGATCATCCATCAAGAGTCAAAGGTCAACGTGCCTGGAATTACCTCAAAGATGCAGCAAATCAGGACATTCCACAGAACATGCTCCAAATGTGTTCTGTGCCAGAACCCTGTAAACGTCAGGCACTTCTAAACAGTTCCTCGTCTGCTGTCTACTATTCGTAAAACACACATGTTCTGTGGACTTTGTGTTCATGTTTTAGATTATTTGTTGGACCTTATTTGCTATAAAACACATACATGCTAGTCACAAAAACATAGAGGTAACTGACTTTTGGGTCAAATTACATTTACTCAATGTGAATAGAAAAAAAATATAAAAATGAAATATATATATATATATATATATATATATATATATATATATAGCAAATATTTTGTCAAACAGAATGTGAAAAGTAATTATTTTTTGTTAAACAGAATGTGAAAAGTAAATATTTTTTTGTTAAACAGAATGTGAAAAGTAAATATTTTTGTTAAACAGAATGTGAAAAGTAAATATTTTTTGTTAAACAGAATGTGAAAAGTTAATATTTTTTGTTAAACAGAATGTGAAAAGTAAATATTTTTTGTTGAACAGAATGTGAAAA
>JAVQKC010077582.1:0-17438 GCA_036025475.1 Philypnodon macrostomus | reverse complement strand
AGATAGATGAAGAGACAGATAGATGCAGACGGAGAGATGAAGAGACAGAGAGACAGAGAGACGGAGAGATGAAGAGACAAAAAGACAGAGAGACAAAGAGACAAAGAGACAGAGACAGAGAGACGGAGAGATAGAGATACAGAGAGACAGAGAGATGCAGAGACGGAGAGACAGAGAGATGAAGAGACAGAGAGACGGAGTGATGAAGAGACAGAGAGACGAAGAGATGAAGAGACAGAGAGATGGAGAGACGAAGAGATGAAGAGATGAAGAGATGAAGAGACAGAGAGATGGAGAGACAGAGAGATGGAGAGATAGAGAGATGGAGAGATAGAGAGACAGAGAGATGAAGAGACAGAGAGACAAAGAGACAGAGCAACAAAGAGACAGAGACATGAAGAGACAGAGAGCTTTTTTGAGTAAATGCCCGGGCAGTATTTGAGGCTATTGTTGTCTCTTCACGTCCCCTATTCCTCCCGTGAGCTGATTGGTGTGGCCATCGTAGTGCTAGGCCAATCAGAGTAAAGCGTAAAACTCACGCTCAATCGCCCAAAAACTGGTCAGACGGCATTCGTCACCGGGGGATGGGGGCATACACACACGGTTGGTCGTGATGGTAGCTTGGACAGCTTTAGGTGCATGTCCCTTTAAGGCCCTCTCTCCCCCCTAACTGCCCACACCAACCTCATGCTCTAGCCAATGCCAAAGTGGGGTTTCTTCAACTATTCACGTAGAAAGGTAAAACAAAGTGTTTTAGCTCCTGAGAAGGTCAGCACCTCAGCATACAGGATTACTAAAACATGAGTGAACAAACTACAGCTAAACATTATAATGTTTAATCACTTAGATGGGCCTTAACTAGGCCTTAACCAAGACTACACTAGGTCTAAATCTGCCTCATTTACAAGTATAAGATTGTTCATGAATAAAATAAAATATAGAAAAGTATTACTTGGTGTAACTTCAGAGTCTTCAGAGTTCAATTTTCTGGATTTAAGGTTCAATTTGACAGTGCATCTCCCTTTTATCCACATACACACAGACCAGTGGAGGTAATGTGCACCAGGTGTGTCCATCAGCGGGACGTCCCATTGAACAAACCCAGAACAAAGGAGCATAAAGGTATCAGGTCGCCGTGCTTCTTATCATCCGCCGCTTCCTCTTCTATCATTATTTTTTTTTTTACTAAATCCAGCTGGAAGTGTTCAGTGTTAGGGTAGCCTTGTCTTTTATAGCTTTGACCCGCGATACGGTTAAACTAACCCAAAATTAGGCTTCCCCACAAACACTACCACTGTTCTGATCACATTTCACATTTCACACTATTATGAGAGAAAGAAAAAATACCACCACGAGCTATATATTCTGCCATTTTGAAGCGTTGTATGTAAGGCCAATGCATTTATTAACAATGTTTCTTTCAACTGAGTCTTTGTAAATGTAGGTATTTCAGATCAATTAAGTGGTCTGATTACTGGACCCAAATTTTTATCATTACTTTATTGTAATGCATAGTATTCATTTATCTTAATTTTTTCATTTAAGTACATTCTAGTTCGTTGACCACTTGGGCCACTGCCATCCCAAAACGTGTCCCATGTAATTGCTCCTACTACTACTGCACTATTAGCCCATGGTTTTATGAATATCCAGCTGCACCTCAATGTTACCATTATAAAGAATAGTACACTTCAAATGACAACAAAAACATTTCTCACCAGTTTTCCTTCATCAAGTCTATTTCAATTAGAGACCAATTAGTCCAATAGGGTTGACATTGGTGAAATATGTCTTTTTTGACTTGTCTTGGTCTGGTGGTTTTGCCTTGAAAACAGAATATTCTACTTTCTCAGACCAGGTGGGATGTGTGGTGTTGTCATTTCAGGATGTTCCTCCAGAAACTCTTATCTCAAATGGTCTGCAGGGAGGTGTCTTGGACCCACCTCAAAGACAAAGAAGAAAATGTATGTCTGTTGCTACCAAGTCATTACCGGATTCCATACTTGAGAATTAATTAAGAGCTTTTGTTTCAGACTTTGCACAGATGGTGTTCATGTGGACACCTTATTGTACATTTTTATATTCATAAGACCACAAATATTGGTGAATGTGTGCAAAAATATTGAAACATTCACTACGTATGTCAAATTGAACATTAACACTGGTATCATTACACTATTTTACTTTTACTTGCACTTATATCTTTATACCGATTTGAATTAGACAAATCTCTGAATCTGAATATCAATCTTTTGAGGGAGTTTATGTACTTGTGCTAAACTATGGCCACATTGTTCATTGTCTTGGGTGTACCCTGCGTAACGCCCATAGTTGGAATGGAAGGCTTCAGTGATCCATGTTCCTTAATGATTAAGTGAAAGAAGATGAATAAATAAAATGCCTAACATAGATTTTTTACTTAACAATGCATCCCAAATATTCCTTGGCCACATTTTCAACATAACAGTGTCCGAACAGTAAGAACCATTATATAAGTCTTTGGCAGCATGTTGGGCCAGGGCACATGTGGTTTTTGGGGTGGTGACTTTTACCACTAAACTATCTCAAGCCATTTGTCTTATAGCGCTCCTCTTTTAAGGAACATCCTGCCACAGGCTGTCGCCTTAAGTTAGCTCTGGTTGATTTTTCATTTTTTTCCCTGGTCTGGCAACAGTCTTTACATGGTTTTCAAAGGGATTTTTGGAATTTGTTACGCTACTTTTCAGTCAAGCTCTACAAAGGCCTGAAGTGTGTGTCCATTTGACTGTGACTTCATATTTCTCTTGTGTGTGCAGAGTATTGAAAAGGCTAAAACAAGCATACTAATACTTTGTGAAGGGCTCGGTTAAATCTTATTTAGCAGAAAAGTGCTCTGTGTTTTCGGACGTTTTGTGACTTTATTTTAGAGCAGGTAGGGCATCCGTGGAAATGTCTAATCATTGCCTTGCAGAAACCACATTAGAAACATAATCTCTGATACAAAGTGGCTCCGGCTCCGGAGGTTGTCCATTTATCAAAGATTGCCAGTTTGATCCAGCTTTTTGGGGAAAGACCCCATGTATGAACGTGTTAGTGTGATTGGTGTGTTTGATGGTGGTTGGAGAGGCTTAGCGGGGTATGGTGGCCATGGCAGCTGTGGTTATACAGGTAGCTTACCACCACTTGTGTGTAACTGCAGTAAATTAATCATGGACTCTGTGTTTTTGTTGTCTTGAAGAAGTATATAAACTGAATACACAGAGTTACATAGAGAACTTTTCACTCTCACATTCATTCACTAGGGTCTTGGTAACACAGGTACCCCTTTTCTACTGAACTGATTCTGAACCAGAGCCAGTTCTGGAACCACTTCTTCGCTTTTCCACCTAAAAAATGCCGGCTCTTGGTTCTAGAAACTGGAACCAACTGAGCACCAGTTTAAAACTGGACCAGGACCAATTATGTCAAGGTTTTAAAATAACTGACACAGAACCAGCACCGGCCTGATCTTAGCACCAGCCCAGAACCAGAACCTTGGTGGAAAAGTGGTAAGGGAGAACATGCAGACTCTACTCCACCTGAATATAAATCTGCACTGAACACATCTGAACACCTTGTGTGTTGACAAGTCCAGCACATAAATCTCTACATCTCCTTTTTCGAATCTCACCCTCTTAAACCTGTATAAACCACATCTGCTCCACTGCCATCCATCTCCATGTCTCTATGTCCCCTCTGTGTCTCTGTGCTTTGACATTTCTCTGGACCCTTTTTACAGTTTGTCTTTCATCTCTTCTCTCTCCTTCACCTGACACCCTGCTCCCTGCCCCGAAACCGCACATTCACCTCACGTTTCCTGACTTTCCTTTCGCCAAGTGTGCCTGTCATCCCTCCATTGCGGCAGGTGAGGCCATAAAACAGCAGGATAGCCCCAAATGTGATCAATTATTTTGGGGGAGATATTTGAGGAGATCCCCTGTATGCCCTGTACTTGTAGAGTCAAATCATTAATCTAGATTAGATGATGTTACACTGTGTTAAACAGTAACATCTCTGACCTTGTAAGAGTCGGTCAGTCTTTCATTTCTCACTTGAACATAAGTCATTGTGTCACCTCTTGGCTTTTATTTAGACACATACACTTTATATGTTGTAGTTTTATACCTCTGAGTGATCTTTGAGAGTGTAATCAATTCACACAAAATATAGTTTGCAGTTGCACCACGCTAGTCCATCTCAAACTATGGTACAGATAATACTGTTGGTACATGGTCTATTTCTTCTGTACTCAGTCATGTGTGGACCACTGGTCATCCATGTGGCATAAGCCTGGTTCAGACTTTGTTTAGTAATCTTGGTATAGTCTCTGTTTATTCTTATTTTGCAATGCATTTTTCTGCATTAGTTCTTGAATTATGGATTACTGAACAGTCATAATCCAACAGAACTTTAATTTTAACTTTAATTCTTTAATTCTGGCACATCTTAGATTTGGTTTATTCCTGGTTCTAGAACCATTGCATTAGTCATAGAAACATGATTTTAACCCTACTCACTTTAGTCAGTTGAAAAGTGAAATATTTAGGTTGTACTTGGTTTGAAAAGCCTTGGACCAGCTGCATTATAACCTACCCTTTTGCAGTTTTCATATGAAAGCGTTTGGGATATATTGCAATCATTTTTGACTTGATAGGACAGTATCAGAGAGTAGAGTGTCGTGACATTTTGCTGATGATGATTCACACCAGAAAAACAATTTACTTAATTTCCAAAACATCACTAGTACAAGAACAGACAGGTCATTTCTGTTAGAAGAAGAAGTGACAGTAAAGGGAAAAATCCACAAATGAGAGCAATGAAAACAGGTCTAAAAACATCGCATGATACCACAGCTGGCCGAGTGGTCGCTGGAGTTTGGCCTGAGTTTTAGTGGGTGGTTTAAACATGTGTAAAAAGACATACCTGTTGATTTGTGGGTGAAGTGTGTTTGTGTGAGGTGTATTCACTGAGATTTTGACAGGTTTAAGCCCAAGAGCAGCTTGTGGCTCAAAGATGAGACCCAGGGGAGCTCATTCAAGAAACACTTCAGAGTAAAGGGTCTGATTTCAATACGGCTGACTGAGAAGCCATTAAATTGTTGAAGTTTATTGTATTTTTTTTTTTTTTCATTTTTAGTCTCAAACTTGAACAAACTCACAAGGTGGAGTTTCTAAATCACAGCCAAACAGTTGGGGTAATCATCATGTATTATTAAAATCCAGAGCTGACACAGTGTCTATCAAAAGTACACCTTAGTATGTTATTTTGAGTTTACCGTAAAGCCTGTATCTGTATGTGGATATTTTTGCTGTGCATCTTCTGGTAATATGTGCGTGGTAACATGTGCATGGATCAGCCCATCTTACTTCAATACTGGAGGCTCAAACTGAAATGATTAGATCACAATATTTTATCTTATCAGTGTTTTTGAATCATACATTGCCAGTACATATTAATGGTCCCATGCCTTTTAAAAAACTGAGATTGATCACCTGAAAACTCTTAAAACAACTAAGCCTGAGTGCTGGGACTACATCTCTTTTCTCGCAGGGATAGACTTTGGGTGGAGGATCACTTTAAGCTTCTATTTCCATGACTTAAAAGAAATGAAGCAATGGTATCACATTAAACAGCCATCAAGCTTCACGCTGATATCCCATTATCTGTGGTAAGATGCAATGACTCACTGTTGTCCAAGGAAAAGCATCTAAGCCTTACTAAACGCAAGTACTGAAAATATAACGTACCAAGAGAATCCGAACCAGATGTGAAAACATGTCAATTGTCATCAGTCTAGAAATGAGCTTATCAAAAACCGTATTAACAATTGACAATATATCCCCAGTAGCTTTTTATTTGATGTGTTTTTAAGTCTTTTGTTGATCTCGATGTCCATCTGAAGTTGGAAAGGTGGAATAAATTGTACAAATGATTGAAGCCAGGTTTTCAGAGCGCCTGAGTAGACAGACAGTCATGCAGGGGGGGAGAGGTCGGGGTGAAACCGCCGTTTTTATATGTTGTCTGGTTTAAATTTGGTAAGAGCCATCATTCACTGGTTCACTGAGGTGGTAAACCAGATGACTGTGGGCTGTGGGGATGGTGGACCTGCTGAGAGGGCTTTGGCAATGCAGTGTTTTTCTGCACTGGTGTGGTGTGTCAATTGGACAAAGGGGCAACACAGTAATATACATGGTTTGATTAATATTCACAAAAACCTGAAAATGCAGAGAAAGATGTTGAGAAAATTCCCATTAAAAACCTGAAACTGTATTTTATTGTTGTGTTCAGTTGTCTTGTTAATGTCATTATCATTTAACCACGCACGTTTTCATTATTTTGTATACTTCAAATGCACATTTAGTTTGAAACTCAATTAGCTTTGATCTCAAGTTTGACTCCTACAGGCTGAGGAGAGTGGAGTTCAGAGTGGAATTGTCAAAGGCTAATTGAGTCAAAGGTAGTAAATTCACCAACCGTTAACCATGAAGTTATTGCCAGGGCTATATGGAAGGTTGGCAGTTTGATTACCACTCCAACCATTTTATATTGTTGTTGTATCAATGGGCAAGACCCTTCACAATCCTGGTAAAGTGAAATCACTGCACAGTTGTTTTGATTTACTCCATTGAACTAAATGGATATACTTAACATATAATATACAGTATGGTCATTGCAATGTTTACCTTAACCTTCATATCCCTGTTATTTCCTGATTTCATTATGTCTTTATTTCTTCAGACGAAAGTTGTCTGTAATCCAAAACATAACATATTCCTTTGACATTAATTTTGTATTTCCATGTTGTATTTCTGTGCAGTGCCTTCAGCCATGCAAAGAACTCTGGGAAACAAGAAAAGTCCTGTCTCCGAAGTCTTGTGAGGTAACATCCTGCAGAACTGTTTATCAAATATTTGTGTTTAAGTATCATTTAGTCAAAGGCATCACCACAAAGTATTATTGTGCTATTGTTGGTTTGCAGCCCCTGTACTGAGTGATAGAATGGGCCACTGAGGTTTGAGACTTGAGCATCTGTTCAATGTTTTGTAATTTAAGAGTAACTGTCCGGAAGAAGTTACGATATTTTAGAGGCATACTGACAACATTATGGTGAGTCTAAAGCTAAGACACAATGCTAAAACTAGGATTACATGGAATAAATCAGGTTTGAACAAGGGCTAAATCTTGCCAGATCTAAAAACCAACTCCCACAGGCCAAAAGCAGGACTAAACCAGGTTAAAACCTAAAACCCTTAAAATCTAAACCCAGACTAAATCTGGTTTATTCTAGGATTAAACCAGGTCTAAACTAGGTCTAAACCAGGTCTAAACTAGGACTAAACCAGGTCTAAACTAGGACTAAACCAGGTCTAAATTAGGACTAAACCAGGTCTAAAATAGGACTAAACAAGGTCTAAACTAGGACTGAATCAGTTCAGATCTTACCACAAGTATTGAGCTGTAGTGAATAATACAATGTCCTATTTCTACAAGTGTGTATCTAAGCTTTTATGAATAACACATTTGTGGGTTTTTCCGAGTGTATACATTTTTCTTTTATGTGTGAGTTTGTGTGTGGCACTAAATGGTTATTTGTTTAGAGACGCTTGCTGTGGTTTTGGGATAGATTAGTTTTTCATCACAATAGGTGAGGCATGTTACAGGCTACAATGGCCGACTGCCCGGACCAGTCGGAAAACACTGTAATTTCGGGCTTTTATGTAAAGCTTGTGTTTGTATTGTGCTGATCTGAAGCCATGTGCATAAAAATATACAAACACTTTCAGGCAAATTTAGGTCAGCTTTTAAAGTCAGTTTCATTGCTATATCATGCAATACATGTCATGTTTTGGTCAAAATCCTAACTAATCTACTTTTAATGGTGAGGTGAGGATTTCTGATTCATCTGGCATTGAGCATGTATGGTGACCTTCTGGGGACAAACAAATACATTCAGTAGAAAAAGGTCAAATAAAGAGAATGGGAAAACATGAAGAAAAAACACTATTCTTTCTAACACGAATAACGAAAATAATGAATAAAACCATAAAAGTTCAAAGTTTGTTGATTTTGTGATAATGTCTTTTTTCCATTGGCTTGATGCAAAAACACTTCTATCGGCTTTAACCTACACATTGTAGACATTATTTGAGATATCTTAAATGATATCAATGTAAAATAGTCCATATGATTTGAATACACCTTATTAGTTGGACTGATCTACATAAGTAAACAATGAGAAAAAATGTGTAAGCTGAGCAACGTTTTATTTTTTCAGTGTGTTTGAGCCAGTTTTTCACTCCTGGACACTTTTGATTGATGTCTTCTTCTAGTTGAAATGTACACCACACACTAGTTTACAATGAACCCTTAATTAATCAAATCAGTTGAAGGCAGTGTTTCCGGCTCATTTGAAATGCTGTGAAAAAGTTCAATTACTTGATAAAAGATATGAGTCCGAAAGCAAAAAAGCCTGAAACAATAGCGTAACTGTATCTTTAAAAACACAAAACCAATACACGCAAGCCCCCTTTCACAACAACAGATCTATCGTGATATAACTCGTGCTTCTTTGTCTTTGCTCTGATCAGAAACAGACAGAATGTGTGACAAGTGGTGAGTTTGTGATGTCTCTCCGGACGTCCCGTCAGGGGGAGTGTCCTCCTCCTCAGAGAGCCACTGGATTCGCTGCAGCTTGTGTCGAGAGCTGCTCCTCTGACCTGCACTGTCCCAACCCCAGGAAGTGCTGCTCCAATGGCTGTGGACACACCTGTCAGGTCCCCGCTAATCTCTACAAAGGTAGTTTATCAATACACTTGAATCGAAGAGCACAGAATCAGGATCTTAACAAATCCAGTTCATAAAAATGTGGTAATATTTGAAATTATTTTGTTATAAAATGGTGAAATGCATTACTCTAAATACCTGATGTATGTTATGGTGTTAAAATTCAACAATGTGTATCAAAAATAGGATATTATGAACAATTATGACGTGTCAATCAATCTAGGTTTGGCACATAATTTATTTATTTGGCTCATTCAAACACTCGCCTATCATTAGATCATATGAGCTTGAAAATCATGATTTGAAAAATGGAATCAACCATCTGTTTGCTGTTTAGTTTGAGTAACAGTGTTTTTGGTGTCCTGTGTAGGTGTGCCCCTGAAGCCGCGCAGAGAGATGAGTTTTGTAGAGGACTCGGAGGGCAGGGTGCGGGTGCTGTGGGTGTCTAAGTTCAACATCAGCGTGGAGCCTGTGGTCTACATCCTGCAGTCACGCTGGAACTCAGGCATCCATCCCAGTGAAGACCACGCCTCTCCATGGGCTACTGTCTCCATGGTAACCACTAATAACCACACTGCATCAAAATACTGGCGTGTTTGTCTGTCAATGATATTAAATGTGTGTTAAAAGAGAACACATTCTGCCTTTGCCAAAATGTTTATAGAAACGCATAACCAAAGCTGACACAGTTGAAAATAATGATTTATATAGAGCCATTCAAGACACCCAGAACACTTTACAACTGAGTCCATTATTCATTCACTTCACGGTCACACACAGGTGGTGGTAATCTACCTCTCCAGCCACAGCTGCCCCAAACATTTTTAGATTTTTTTATGTACACCTTTCAGTAATGGGTTAGTATACAAAATAAAAAGATGGGGACACAGACGTACGTAAACTAATGTTGTGTTAACCCTAGTTTCAAATTGTGTACATTGCACTTTCAAATGTTTCAAAAATATACTATGACATGTGAGCTCTTATCTTACCATTTTTGCTAGGCAGTGGTCAATTATACATGCATGACTTGTTACAGATTACTTTAATAGTTTGATTTAACAGTAGTGAAGTCTATGGAGAATCTGAAGTATGTCCCTAGAGTTTTAACTGTGGAACATATCTTTACCTCATAACTCTCAGTTTGTCTGAGCTCAGCTATGGAGATGGATGTTAGACTGTGTTTCCACCTCATCTGTCTAAAATACAAGGTCCTGGGCCAGCCTCCTGTCCTGCCAGGGTAAACCTCCTGCACTGTAAAAATGTGTTGTCAAACATATCTGACTTCCCAAATTCAATCCAAAGTGGCCGGCTTCCTGTTTGTTGTAGGGTGGGGTCATAATAATATTTTTTGCTGGGTACAATGTGGAGAATCACTGTGCCAAGTTGCATTGCTCTCTGCCAAAGTAAGTGTGTCCAGGGTCCCATAGGGGTCAAAAACACGGGGGCGCTATAGAGGCATTCTTTATTTGACCTCTGTAATTTGCCTCTGTACATTAAATATACACAAGCCTGGATCACTGTGCCAAAATTCATGTGATTTTGTTTATGTTCAGCAGGATTAATGGCTCAATTAAAGTGCTTCAGGGTATTAATTAGTGAATTAATTAATTGTCATTAATTGTAGACGTACCAAACTCAATCCAGTTCAGCGTCTTTATGATATGTAACTGTCTAGAAAAGTTGAAAAAGCGATATAAATATACGGGTCCTAAACAGTGACCTGTGCTTTCTCTGATTTCTCCTCTCATCTGTAAAATGTTAAACACTCTTCCTGAATCACGACCCGGCTGTCATAGTGACGTCAGTGAGCACTTCAGGGAACGTCTATAATAGTCTGGATTTTAAAATGGTGGTGTGAATGCCAAAGTTCACTGACCATATCAAAATAATATAATACATTTAATTCGGACCTTGGTGTGGACTTTTGGGTGTGAAAACAGCCGACGAGGGAGAATATAAATTAACAAAAAAATTGAATCTTAACTGTACATAGTAAAAAAAAAGCCATGGCTACAAAAAAATTAATAAAAAATACTTTGGAGTCACTTATTCAGCTCTCAGCAACATTTGCATGTTCTCCCTGTTTCTAGGTGGGTTTCTCCCAATTTCCCCTATTAACCAAAAACATGTACAGTAGGTTGATCCTCCAAGTATGTCCTAATCATACATTTTATGGCAGTTGCTTTTACGCATTCCTAGTCAGGTGAACCTAGATTTTACAGTGTGCCCGTGTGTGTTCGTGTGTGAGTGGGGTTAGGTAAATAAGCTGGAGGGAGCCACAGGCAGTCGTTCCACCAACTGCATCTGAATGACTGAACGATCATTATGGACTTAAATAGAGTCAGCTCATGTCTGTGTAAAGCAGTCATTACATTCACACTCTCAGACAAAACATGTGAATCGCAAAGGAATTTCTGCCATCGTTTTGGGGAAAATCATTTAATTTGACCATTATCAGATTGAATTCCAGTCTCTTGTCGTTTCATTTTCCTGGCTATGTTCACACCAATGCTTAAGAGATTTTAAGTTTCATAAAAAAACAACAGAATTAAACCCAGCTTATAATGTGATAGTTTCTCCTTTCAAGGTTCAAAACACTTGCCTAGTTTTCTAGTAGACTTAGTGGTCTTTAGGCATGTCCTCAATGTGTCCTGTGACTAAGGGCTCATGTTTTAATGAACGTCTCAGATTCAGCCCTGCATTTTACTGGCATTGTCTATGCTCTATCCCACCTAAGCTTCATTCACCCATTACATGTAAGCAGAAAATTTGAATCAAACTTTTAAAACAGGTAAGCCATCAGATACACTATGAAGGTTTTAAAATGTATGGCATATTGGTACTGGTATAAATGCAAAGTTTTGATCATGTGTTTTCTTTCCCTGTAGACTCTCTCTGAAGACGTGCTGTTGTCTGATCTACGGTCCCAACGCTGGTACCAGTTCAGAGTGGCAGCCGTCAACAGTCAAGGCAGCAGAGGCTTCACCACTCCCAGCAAACACTACATCTCCAACAAAGGTGGGTAGGAATCATTTACTTGAGTAACTTTTATCTGAGTAACTTTTTGAATAAATTGTACTTCTGAGAGTAATATGTTAAGTAATATATCAATACTCTTACTTGAGCAAAGTTTTTGGCTTACTTTACCCAGCAGCGTACATAGTAAGATATACTTTTTGTTATACTTGTTTTTACATAGCCCCTAACTACATTGTATCTACCTCCATTAAGTACAATGTAAAACACTGTGTAACAAACTGTAATAACATGTAACTACAGAATGGTTAAGGTTAGGGCTGGGGTTAGGTACAATGTAGTTACATGTTATTACAGTGTTTTACATTGTACTTAACAATGTAGTTAAGGGCCCTTCAACCCTTTTCATGCACAAATTATTTTTACTTCATTTTTAGAATTATAATAGAAGTAAGTAGAAGTATTTAGTGGAATTTTTGAAAATATATATATTTTTTATATAGAAGGTAATCGTATTATCCCATCTTATCTAATCCTACAATAATGAAGTAAACATTAAGGACAAACATTATTAAATCAAATGTATTTTGAAATACCAAAATGTGTGCTTAGTTAAGGGCTATATAAAATAAAGTGAATAAAGTGTGCCCAAATATACATTTTGCATTTAAGATGAAAAACCTTTGTCTGTAAATATGCTCCATCCAGAAGTCTTCATGTGGCTTTTTTTTTTTTGCTTCACCTGGTTCAAATTTGTTATTTGTCTAATTTTAGCAATTGTATAAAATAAAGTATATATGTAAAACAGTTAATCAGATCTAGGGTAGATTTTTCACCTGTTGGATTACTACTTTTTACTTCTTGAATATTAATTTAAAGTAAAAATACTAACTGTTTCCCCACCTCTAATGTACTACAAAGTAACTCATGCCGTCTGTGTCAGGGGAGATCCTTCTTAACATGTCAAAATAAATCTGTGAATTTTGATACACCGTTAGACGCCAGGTTTGTGGTCTCATATTGCAACTTGCTTTTTCCCTTGAGTTGATGATGGATAAGGTACTCACAGCAGGAGAACTATCAAACAGTCCATAAAATATACTCAGGAAACAAGAGAAAACTATATGGAGTTCTGCTGTTAGATACACTCGAAGATAATCACGTTTTGTATTATCTGTAGCAAATACCATGAATAAAAATTTCAAGATACAACTTGCACTAATAAGGTTAAAATCGGAAAATAAATGTATTACCATACCTGGTTTTCTATGCCACCTTTAACAAATAAAACTAAAATTAAATCGTGAAACAAAACAAAAACAAACAAACATAAACAAAGAGTTAAAGGCTCTGAAAACAACCAGCGTAAACCAGCGTAAAACTGGGCCAAGACCAGTGCTAAATTTAACCTAAACAAGCGCTAGACTCCTGAGTACCACTAGAAATAAGTACCACCCATCATGGTACCGCCAGTAGGTACCTGACTACCAGTCCCAGACCACTGCAGCCTACTTAATACAGTCTTATCATCATTTTGAATAATACAGTGATATAAGGTCCAGGCTCCTTCATTCAGAAACACACACAATAGGAGGTTGTAGATGTAATTCTTACCAGACATAGTTCAGTTTGGTGTTGAGCCAGGGTTGGCCTCTGTTATGAGTCCATATGCCAGGGTTAAAGAGAACATGTTTATATGTGAATAATGACTTTATGTTGGAGCGAGCTCTGGAAAAACAGTCGTTATCAGTTGAACTCTTGTGGGAGATTATGAGGAGGTGTCTGAGATAGCATTTTCCACTGCTGTCAGGAATATACAATGACCAAATTTATCATGAGAGATAATATTGTAAAGGCTTTTAGGGGCACAAGGTGGGAGATGTGGGGTGTAAGGGCAATGGCATGCTTAGGTGACATGGGGTGTAAGGGCAATGGCATGCTTAGGTGACTCAGTGACTTGAATTTTGATGATAATATTATTTTTACTATACAAAAAGCATCAAACTTTGAGTGTTGGCAATATATTTTAGGTGTACTAGCAACAGGTGAGCCAATCCAAAAATAAACTGTTGAAATACTATATTGTGTTCATATTATGTGATTGAGTACTGTATTGTGTATTGTGTATTTTATCATGATACATTAGATTATTCTACTATCTAACCTGGTTGTCAGTTGCTTTTGACGCTAATCTGACTTAAATAGACCAAAGAAAAAGACACCATCTCAGTCACAGACTAATTTATCCTGTGATAGTATTGTATGGGTATGTCCAGAGGCTAGTAGAGCTGTAAATGCATAGCCGTGCATGTCAACGTTTTGAGTGTCTCATGTCCCATTAGTGCATTGAGTCATGGTTGGTGCATGTGCATGTACTATGAGGTCAAAGGTTAAAGCCACACAGTTCGAATGCCATCTTTCGGGGTCAGCGTCTTGTGTTTCCCCTTCATTACACTGATTAGTCAGGGGCTAAAGTTCAGGGGTCACAAATCAGGAAGCTGGCACACGTCGGGATGGTGGAGGGTCCTACGTCGAGAATGTGACCTGATGCTAACAAGAGAGGACATCTGAACCTTCAATTAGGATCTCAAAGTCACTCACAGCTGTTTCTCCGAAGAAATGCCTGGATCTGAGAGAGTCTTCATTTCGATAAATAAGGTTCAGGTTAAAGTACACTTTACTGTCCCTGTAGGAAAATGTTTACACTGTTCCTCCAATGTCACAGGGGAAACTTGTTGAGATTAGTGGGGCCCATAGTGCAGCGCCCAGGGACTTCCCTCCAGATCTTAAGCCAGCATCTTGGTCAGAAGTATCTAGCTTGAGAATTCAATTTGAGACTATCCAGAGTCACATGAAGAACAACCGAATTTCAAACTCCCAGATTTTTACTATATTCACCATACAACCTACTGAAATTGCTGTATACCATTTCATTAAAATGAATTTGCTAGTCGCTACATATCACAAAAACAGTGGTTCCAGAGGCAGTGGAGATGTAAAAAACCTTTGCCAGATTATTATGTAAAGAGTGTTAAGCTCTTCATATTGGCTGCATGATCTACCAACTAAGCCAAACCTCTTCTTGTACCGTACTAGACATACCGCACAGACAGAGCAAGATAAGTCTAATATATTTGGCCTAACTTTGATCTCTCATTTGGGTCGGCTAACCACTGCCCAGGGGCCTAAGGGAGAGCGGGCCGCCATGGGGAATGTAGTTCTAATCTGATACATTTTGTAGTTTTAATTGAATACAGAATATGGGCTTGAGCAGCTATAATTCGAGCCAGCACCAGTGTTGAAAGCCTAGCGACCGATAGGGATGTTCTGACCGTGTTTAGTGGTGGTCGTCTGTGGGCTCATGTTGAGGGAGCTACTGAACCAGATTTCTACCATTTCACTCTCCTTTGATGCTCTAAATCCAATTGTCTTCGTGAACTTGAACAAGAGCAAAAGGAAATTGGCCTCTCCCCCCGGACCAGACTCTTTGTATTTGTCTCTGCTGCAACACATTAACCACTCAGTTATTAGACAATTAGGTTAGGCTCTCAGTCTGAAGTCCCGGCCGATGTGAATTTTTTTTTTGCTTTTTAGGCGTGGGACGATATTGATTTTTTTGGTCACGATTATCTTGGCCATAATAATAATAAAAAAACAATCATTAAAAAAAGTTGAAAAAGCCCTTAAAATGCTAGAATCTCAATTCTATTGTAGGCTGATTACCTGAACTTCCACTAAATATAAAAAATTATCTGTTCGCCGTAAAGTCTAAGGGGCATTGACAAGTACATGAGTATTACAATGAACAATTATCACGATAATAAAAAAATAGACAATATATTGTTATATTGTTATTGTGATAAACGATATTATTGTATATTGTCCCATTACTAGTGCTGTTTTAATACTGGTAAAGACAACAATTACAACGTCATGTTAAATGCTGTATTGTAGACCGAGTAATGAGAGCGTCACTAGATTTCTTTGACCCAAGTCATAATTAAATTAGACTTTATCGCTTCAATTCCTATTGCTATTGTTCTTTGACTTAATAATAATATAATAATACAAATGATAACATAAGGTAACTCCTTTCTTTACAGATCCATCTCCCCCTGAAACTCCCCAAAACATCAGAGTGAGCAACCAGACTCTGGAGTGGATCCCCTCCCATACAGCATTGAAATTTACAGAAAGGTAAGAAAAAAAAAAACTTGGCTGGCACTTAACTTTATTTATAAATGACTCACACTACTGTTCTCATGGAAACCAGTCACATGTTGCATTATGAGTATTACACAACATATATGTGGCATACCAGTGGACCTCATACAGCATTCTTACACTCATCTTCAACCTTCCCACAACTCTAGCAGGCAACCGGAATCATGGATCGAGTTATAAAGCTTAGTTATCGAAATGTGACTCTTCTTATGTCCTCATTTTGATCTCATATAGCCTATCTATATAGCATGCCTTACATTTTGTTGAATTAAATCAATAAACTTTCACTTGATTGAATTGAATTAGGTTTCAGGTGGTAAACCCTTGAGGTTATGAATTGTTTATCTTAATAATTGTCTGGTGAGATACTCCCAGTGGTGCCCCATCTTAAATTCGAAGCTAATAAACCCTAACATCGAGCATTTCCTCTACACTATACATTAGTTAGTGGCTTACACATTGCTGTATTTTGTCCTGAATGCCAAGTTCATGTTCAGTTCAGCCTTGGCCCATATAACCGGTGACATTCCTATAAAACGTTTAATGACAGAGGTGAGGTCATGATGGTAGCTGGTGTTTAACATGATGATATAATGCGGCTAAACCACAATCATAAAGTACACTTAATTGAAAGCAGTTGATAAACACAGCCAGAATAATGTATTCTTCACTTTTAAGTGAGCCCTATTATTTACACTTTTCTGACATTTCTATCATGTTCTAAAATTGTGTCAAAAATAAATTTCATTCACCCATGTTTGAGTTTTAGTGTGTTTTCTGCGTCGATAGTTGAAGAAACCCTACTTTGCTATTTCTCCAGATAGACAGTAATAACATGGGTATGACCAGCAAGGGGGAAGGAGTGCCTTAAAAGTGTTTGTTTCAGTAACCCTGTATGCTGAGGAGCTGACCTTCTTAGGAGCTGAAAACACTTCTCCTTTTTGTGTACATAAGAGAAGAAACCTCACTATTTCTTCCCATTGTTTGTATTGGGAATAGTTGTAAAGTTGTGTGACCAGCAGGGGGAAAGAGTGCCTTAAAGGTGTAGTCTGTAAGCTCAAATTGACTATCTGACCCTGTTCTATGATGTAAAGTGGGTTGACTGTAGAGGTCAGGGGAGGGGCTAAAGTAAAAATAATAATTATGATTTACCAACTTTTTATGATACATTTAGCTGAGTTTAAGACCATGTAATGCAGTCATGAGGCATTTATGAAGGAAATATTTATTGATTGGTATATTGTATTTTCTGGTCAAAATTTCAATAAAACTATTTCGCCCCCAAAAAAAGCAATTATATTATAAAACAGCCCCTCTTTGAACCGCCACCTTACCGTGGTGGAGGGGTTTGTGCGCCTGAATGATCCTAGGAGCTATGTTGTTGGGGGCTACATGCCCCTGGTAGGGTCTCCCAAGGCAAACAGGTCCTGGGT
>JAVQKC010077568.1:0-13525 GCA_036025475.1 Philypnodon macrostomus | reverse complement strand
TCCTTTTTGAGTTATCGCGTTCACAGCTAGGATCTGCGGACGCGGACGCGGACGCGGACGAACACCGACGTGATTCCATAATATCGGCGACACGCTGTTTTCGCCGATATAATTAGCACGATCGCCCTCGTGAATAGGCGCAACGTACAGTGGCAGTCAATCACATTAAAGAGCTTCAGCCTGAAAGAGAACCCTGTCAATGATCAGCACACCAGCGGAAACCTGAGTCTTTAGGCGTGTACCATTCTGGTGAGGACAGAGAGCTGCTGGCCAGGTGTCGAGACGCACCAACCGCCTGGCGTGCGTAAGGGTCAGTCACCATCACTTAATAGACTTAAGAGCCAAACTGGTCTGAGGCCGTAGTGTCTAGCTTCTTATAAAGTTGAGATGAGTACTTTAGTTGCTTCAAACTCATTTACTTGACTTATTATTTTATTGGAAATCAATCTTGCGCAACAGCCATTCTGGCGAAAAGAAACAGAGCTGGACTAAAAATGTTCTAGTTTAGTAAAGCTGTTAAAGTGCGAGACAAAACACACATCTTGAGGTGTGGCTATGCTGGGCAATAGAAAGTAACTTGGGACAGAAGGATGGAGTGTTACCAGTTAGTGGATGATCGTGGGTTGAGAATGTCTTCTTTCGCCGTGAGCAGGGACAGGCTGTAGGTATCAAGGTTAATCGTTTGAACGCTCATGATGGCAGAAGTTTCCAGAGGACCCCTTCACTTCTCTCTTTCTTCATTCACTGGTCCCGAAAGGTGTCGGGGTTGGAGCGTGTGCAAGAAGTAGCCAGAGCAAAAATGCGAATTCACAACGCCACTCAACATATACAAGCTCGTGTAGCGAAGTCCTAAAGTCAACAGGTCTGTGCAGGCGCCGCGTATACTCCCAGTGCAGAGGGGTCTACAAATGCACGCTGCTCTTGTGCACTGGGGTAGAAGAAGTTTTCAACAAAAGCCCCACCTCCTGTTGGAAGAGTGGAAGCTTAATGACTTCACTAGCGCTGGGTCATCTGGGAGGAAAGTGCTCACAAAAAACCCAACCACAGAACTACGCAGGACTACAACGTCTTTACATGCTGAATAATTCAATTCAAATCAGTCAGGAAATAATGAGTTGTGTGCTGAAGTAGTCCTATTGCTCTGTACAAACTTAAATGGGACTGTTGAAATGACAAGGTGTAGTTAGTGTTGGTGTTGTATGGGATTATGATGTTTGCTGAGTTTTTTTTGGTTGTTAAAGAAGGCGGGTAGGGAAGGTGGTTAGTACTCAGTTACATTTACTCAGTTACATTTACTTAAGTAACTTTTTAAATACATTGTACTCCATAGCTTTACTGCACAATAATTTTTACTTTTACTTGAGTAATAGTATTTTGAAGTAACTGTACTCTTACTTGAGTAATACCTTGGAATCTTGGAGTACTTTTACCACCCCTGTGTGTCGTGTAAGAACAGCTTTTGTGAAAAATGTGATGATGTGGAAATTCTGTTCCTTGTGCCTTTTTGAAAATATTATTTATGTTTTTAGTTTATCTTTTGAAAATATCAAAATCTGTTTATTATCTTCTATTATCTATTTTTTTGCCCGGTTACCACAAAATTAAACTGATAATCTGACATTACGCTCAAACAGTTACTCAGGAATAGTTTTTTTTACCAGTACTTTTCTACTCTTACTCGAGTAATTATGTGAATGAGTACTTTTTACTTTTACTTGAGTAACATTATTCTGAAGTAACGGTACTCTTACTTGAGTAAAATGATTGAATTCTCTACCCACCTCAGCTAGAATGCCAGTTTTCCATGTGCCAACTAGGCTTTGTCTTTAAGAGGACCCCCTCTGGTGCTTGGCAGAGTCCAGAAAGCCATTTACAGTTCGGCCAATAGAAGAAGCCAAAGTGGAGCCAGTTTCATGGGAAGTGAGTCTGAAGTAGGCAGCACTTCAAGAGGGGAATTCATGTTCTGAACTGGTAGAGGGGTTGAGCAGTGACACACCAAGATACAAACATATATATATCAGGCATTACTTACAGTATATGGGAAAACATGCAAATAATACACAAAGCAGAAATACTATGTCTGTTTGTATTCCTTCTTATTAGGGGTCATGGGTGCCTGAAGCCTAACCAAGCAACTATGGGCATTGGGCAGGAGGACTTATCCTAGATGTCCAATTACAGTAGTCACAGGCATGACACGGCAGACATACAGTGACCGACCACACATTCACTCTCACATTCATTCACTAGAGGCCATTTAGACCATAGTCAGAACTCATGGTAACACAGGGAGGACAAGCAGACTCCACAGAGACAGATCAATCGTACACCCATAATCTGATTACTCTATCTTGTTTGTAAAGTCATGGCTCTTGCTCATATAGGAAAATGTCCAAATACCTTAAACCCTTGTAACAGTCACAGCATCCCCGCACCACTATTATTCTTACACTTCCTGCTATTAGAGGCCCCCCTTGCCCTTCCAGCCTCTTAGTCCAGTAATGTGGACTAATTCTTGTACTGTTATGCCTCTCTTCAGGGGACATTGGCATTTCCTCACTACAAGTCTCATTATGACGGACACACTTCCTGCCTTCCTCAACTAAAAATGTTCACTTTGTTTTTGTTTGTATTAAATAGTGATTTTACTGACAATATTTGGACCAATGTCATATTTTTACTGATTTGGTACTGTTATTTTTTATTTTTTTCAAACTAACTATACAGGAGGTATTTTTTAGAAAAGGGAAACACAGACATATCACAAAATTTCAAAATAAAGAGATACAACAGAATGAAGCCTATAAGCTACTATGGGCCTTAAGCCTTCAGCAAAGAAGCAGTGGGTCAGCGAGAGGCAGGGTAGCAGGAAGAACCCACAGAAGCACAAGAGAGAACGCCTACCAAATTGTGTGTCGCCCAACCTGATGACCGACCTCCTTGTTGAAAGTCAGAAGCAGTAACCACTACCATGCACCCCTCAATACTTACAATGTTATCTGATATTAATTCATAATGTGTATATAATGTAATCTATAAGCCTGAAGATTTGGTTTTGTTTGTTATTTGTTACTTTTCATAGAACATCTAAGAATAGAAACCCTGATGTGTGACAGGAGTTGCTGAGTAGCTCTGTCTGTCTTCGTCCTTGTGTTATTAGGATGCTGGGCACTGTTAAGGAGTCTGTTTGTTTTTCTGAAGCTATAATGAGCTGGATGTGGGGGAAGCACACCTAATAAACTCACTGCTTCAGTCAATCCAGGCAGCCCAGTCAACATGAGAGAAATATATACAACATAAAGTGCATAGCTGATCAAATGTTTAAAATGATATATGGCTTAATTAGTGTTCCCAGCAACTTTGAGCTTGAGGTGAGGTACACCCAGAATAAGGGCCAAATAGTAGGTTGTGGGGTCGATGCTCGGGCGTCCGACACAGTACTCAGAAAATCTCTTTGAAAATAGGGTTGGCTCCTTGTGTTACCATATATTCTCCCCTGGTATTTGGCTGCCTACCACTGCCCAAAGACATGGATTTAGAACAAAAGTGTAAATAATTGCCCCTGGTGATGTGAGTGAATGTGTCAGGCCTGATTACCTGGCCACTGCCCACCGAATGCCCATAGTTCCAGTAGGAATATGTGGAAGTTACACTAATATACGCTTTTATATAATGATTGTAATCAAATCAGTTAAATACAGTAAGAGGAGTCTAGACTTTCAGTACAAAAAGGATGTCCTATCAGGAGGCCTCCAGATGAGGTCACTGCTCAGCTATGCTCTTTGAAAACAACCCTTTGAGTCCCTTTTACACCACGCTCCCCCTGAGCCTGAGAAGATATGTGTGTGTGAGAGCACAGATGTTTTTTACATTTCACAACACACACATTCTTACCTGTCTTACCTACTGCACTGGTTCACATTTATTGTTGATCAGCTTTTTAGACTTCCTACAAATATATTTTTTTGTGTTTAATTTTTACATATATTTGGTCATTCTACTTGGACAGGTGCATTCTTTGTGTTGTGTTGAATTTTTCAACTTTGATGAGCTCCGACATCCAATTCGTAAATTATTTTCCCATCTTTATTCTTTGGTAAATTTATGTGATTTCATGTTTTGTCATGCAGATCTTTTGTCTCATCTTGGGGTAAAGTCCGTGAGATGGGAGCCAGATGTGGTGACGTCATTGTGTTTCTCGCTCTCTTGCTCTCTCTCTCCCCTTCTGTCTGTGCTCGCTCAAACTGTGGCACATAAACCAGAACATGTGCGAAATGGGAATCTAATGACAAAGCCGCTGACTCAGCATAAAGGTCCGTAAAAACGACCACTGCTGACGTCCAATATTCTGATTGTAACAGGAAAAGACATCAGTGGAAATGAGAGTCTCACTGTGACATATGCCTTATAATATTGGGTTTTTACTACTTACATTGGCGAAAACTCCAGCTAAAATATGTAGCCTGCTAGTCTAGTCCCCAGCCTGGTTAAATGAGGGTTAGGTCAAAAAGGACATGCAATATGAAAGAAAAAAAAAAACAATATGTATGTAAATATTTAAACAAAACTACACTAAAAAGTGGGACAATGTGCAGTGAAACATTGCTCAGAGCCCATTTATTTTCTGGCAATGACAATACTGACGGAGTATGGAGAAATTGTATTCATTAATCAGTGACTGTAGATAAATATTTTTTTGTGCTCACAGTGCCCCCCCCCCCGTGCGCTGTCCTGTAATATAAACTTACCAGTGAGCGATGTAATACATCTGAGCTCCACTAGAGGAAGGAATGCCTTTAACTTATTTGTCTCTTATTTAAAAAGATCTGTTTTTTTAAACCGCTGTTATGTAGAAACTATTATTAACGATATCGCACACAAATAAATAAACACAAAAGACAAGTTGAAAAGTTTAATAAACCCATGTCAAACATCAAAATACTGAAATGGCAAAAAAGGAGCATTTTTATGTTATTTTTTTCTGACATTTTGTACAAATCAGTGGTTTAAAAAAATTACAAATTTTTAGCTTCAAAACATTTTTGCAACAGCAGCAAAACATTCTGATTGTTGTAGATTTTTTTGAAAGCCCTTAACAGTTTTTGTTGTGTATTGTGTGCTCTGTTTGCCTTTGAATGTAATACACACAACATAAGTGGTAAATAATAAAACCCATATAGTATGAGCCATGAGGAACAAAGGTGCATAATAATAATACAGAGTCAATACTATCCATTTAAAAAGTACATTAGAGACCAGAGGTTAAACACCATGACAGAATATGAACACTGCCCATCCCTCTCTCTGTGCATACAAACAGTTTAATACATGAGCATACTGAGAAGATACAGGGAGTCTGGTCGCAGGACTGCTGTACTTTGGAAAACCACTATGTGTCATGTTAAAGCACAATTTATATTAGGTCTCCTTCTGGTAACAAGATCGAAATCATTGTCAAACATTAGGGTATACAGGGTGACTTCATTTGGCTTAAAAAGCAGAAGACCATAAAAAAGTGGACTGGGCGTGTCCGTCTTATAGTAGTGTTAGGCTACATAGCATGATATACAGGCACCTTAATGAAAGCAACACTGAGAAAAACACTGCTGGGTTATATTTATTACACATGTTATCGTCTTAGCATTAGCTTATAGACAACACACTAGACATGCTTGTGTGGAAGTACTCATTATGAGGCTGCTTAAACATTTCCAAAGAAGTAAAACACAAGTACCGAGCGATAAGATACTGTACAATGATGAGAGCTGCCTACTTTTACTCTGTGCTCTAGTTTCTTGGCTTCATCAGCTTTGCAGGTCTGTGAGCAGTGTCTGTACACAGCCAAAAAAGTGAGGTTTTACTCAAGGCACAGAAAAGGAGACTCCTAACAGTGATGAAAAGCTTTACGAGTAATGAGATCTTGTATTAATCATAACTAAAAAATAAAACAGGGGCAAATACAATGTAAAAACCAATAGGCCTAATTGAGCAGACTTTGGCCAGTAGGTGTCAGTGTTGCACACATATAAAGAGTAAGCATTTTTTCCACATTTTGAGGAGTGGCTTGAATGACATTTTTGCCAGCGTTCAAAAATATAACATACTACTTAACTTGCAGTTTAATTTCAGAAATACTGTCTCTCAAATCCATATGCATATCAAGTGAAGGCTGACAGGAGTCTAGCCCCAAAAACATGCACCATGCTTCTTCACATGCATATTTAGTGGCTGTTCTCTAACAATCAGTTGCCTATTTAGATTCACTCTTTCCATTTGGTAACAGGACATTAAAAAAACACTTTGGTGTACCACCCATATCGGGGATATCTGGGAATGTGCTTATCTAATATTATAATATGCTACTTTGAGCAATGTGGAGCTCATTTAGTAAAGCTGATTTGTGCATAAAGCGACATAGCAAATAAAAGCTACTGTATTAATGAAGGACAACCAATTGTTATAATTTTTTGAAGGATACAGCATGCTACAATCATCATGTATTGGAAAAAAATAATCTTAGTACATACGAAACCATCTGTGTTAAGCACATAGAGACATACAAAACTTATAAAGTGCATTCCATCACCACATCATTGCAAAGACTAGAGGCAAATGAACTAATGTTGCGCCCCTCTCAGCACAAAGGCCAGCCAGTGCTAAGCTTCCTCTTTTTTTAACTATACATAACCACTGCGTCCTCTCGAAATGTAGATAGTGGAAATCCCATTAGGAGTTTTTATTATATTATAATCTGGACTAATCTAAGGCTAAACTTACTGACTACGACTAGAGTTTAAGTCAAGGCCATCTGTTTGCAAATGACAAAAAGACAAGGTGCTCTGCTTGCATGGCTCAGGTTGGCTCAGTAGTAGTCCTCTCAACAGAATAATGCTTGAGAGTGCATATTTACAAAACCATCGCCCCATTGTATGAATATTGTCATTTCTCTAACCACAGAACCAGTCTGCAGGTGGACATTTTGTTCAAAACCTAGTATTTGACTAGTCCCACTACGATAAGGCACATGGACTGCAATATTATAATCAAAAAAGCCCGCTAAAATTGACTTTATTGTAATCTAAATAGAGGCAGTAAATGTATATCTAAAAACTTGCATTGGGATAGCTTATAACGTATGTATCCACAATTTAGCAGGTTGCTTGTTCAAACAGATTGAATAGTGTCTCCTCTATTATCACTTTATCCAAAGAGGAATTTGTTCATTTCTCACTCCAAGTCTTGTGAGATCCTGTCTACCATCTATTTCGGTATTGAGCTGACGATAACTTTGACACATCTCCCGTGGAGAGTGGAAGAGCACACGTCTTACACACACTATCTCTCCGCAGCAGTCACTGGGTAATGCTGAAGGGCACAAACACACCCACAAATAGAACAATGTGTTAATAGAAAATCATCACCACCAAGCGTCATTTTCACATAAAAGGCCAGAAGCCCCAAGAAATTTGCACCCTTGGCGAGGAAATCGGATTTGCTCTCACCTGCATTCAAAAACTACAAGCCAATTCAATCACTATCATCTTTTTTTTATATCACAAAAAGCAGCAGAGGTCATTGGAGCTAATATGCAAACTATTTCAAACACATTCTAATATCACTGACCCAATGTGACCCTATACAGACTGTTAGCATATGTGAAGAAAATAATAAATACTTTCCGAATTTGAATACCTTGGGGTTTTGTTCTGACATGGTCTTTATAAAGTAAACCTCTCAAGAGACACTGTGAATATCAGATTGCATGTGGACACTACATTGTGTCAGAAGTAAGCACCATTTTTAAATTCCAGCAAGAGGAAATGGAAGGCAATGTGTAGTTTCTCCTAATCTACAATGGATGTTTGTTTGTTGTTTTTTTACTTCTGTGACCCAAATTCAGGGTAAAGTGGGTACATTTACAGTGGTCATGGGGGGGGATAACAGCTTTGGTATTGCAAAAAAAGTAAATTCATCATTAATTCAATCCTTGTGTCTGAGTTCTACCATATTAACCCATATTAACATTATGCCAGTATGGAGGTGCTCAAATCAACTGCCTTTTTGTTACTAGTGGTCACTTTGAAAGCAAGCACATAGGGTTGACCCAGATCATTAGTAAGAGCTTATATTTTTGCTATTTTGGTACAAGACTACAGGCAGGCTGATGATGGACGCAGAGGAACACTTGACTGGATGCTAATAGCCATCATCAGGTCAAAGCAATTAACTAGCTAGCTGGCAGTTTTATGTTGCCCTTGCACCCACTTCTGTCTTTACCAGTTCAAAATAGCGTTTTTAGGAGTGGTCTCCGACATGAACCTTAAAACAAAACAAAAAATTACATTGTCATTTTCCGCAGTTTCCAGTGCTGGTTTTTTGAAGGGTTAATGTGTGTTTGTGTGTGTTTGTGTGCGTGCGTGTGTGTGTGTGTAAGCTAAGCTGAAGGCAAAAATAACGCTCCTTCTTCTCACTGGGAGCCGCAGTGGTGAAAATGTGTATAAAGTCATTAAGGTCAGTGTGAAAGGATGATGACCGGGAGAGATCAAGAAGAGCCCTTGCTCCCAGTCCAGTCGCTCAAAGGCCTGGACACTGCTGGAATAAGTGCCGATGGGGGTGGGGGTGGGGGCACTCACATGGGAAGTGTCATCGAACAACAGGGCTTGACAAGGAGAACAATGCAAGTTTTTAGCAGTTTTTCCTCTAGTGAGCCCCTCCCTACAGCTTTGGAGGAACTCAAACACAGAAAGAATGTAAATAACTTACAGTCGACTTGATATTAGTGCTCACTATTGGTACCCTCACATCAACTCATTTAGCCTTACATATCAATATCATTAAGATGTTTTGTTAATGTTGCATTGTTTCCCTTTAACACCAGGCATTCTATTGGGGCTAACACTTTCACTGCCACTGGCCACTTTGTCCAGTACTTTTTTATATATAACATGTGAACTATTATAGACCTGACATTGTTGAAGGCTATTTTATGTTACTAAAAAAAAGGGCTGGGAACCTCAGGGTACCTCACAATACGGTACGTGATAATGGCTCATGATACCGATAATATCACAATATGGCAATACTGCGATAATCGATATGTTGCGCATAATAACCCAAAATATATCACTGTTTTAAAAGGAATTAATACCGTTTTTAATTTAATTTAATAATTAGAACGGTGAATTATTCAACTGTATTTCATAAATAAGTCGACTTTCTCAAAATAAGAAACAAAATACTACCAGATTTTATTTTTGTGAAATACAAAATATAATAAATTCCAATATACAGGATCGATACAGTATCACCAGAAAGTCTTGATATATATCGGTATCTCGATATTTTGCCCCACCCCTAAAAATATATGTTTTTTGTAAATAATGATAAATAATAAATGTGGCTACTGGAAATCATAAGTGGCTAGTAACGTCTGAAACATACTTGCCACAGTGGCTGGCAGAAAAGTGTATGTCGAGCCCTGTTGAACGCCCAGAGCTACATATATCCATGTGCACTCCATCACACACACACCAACCCATATATGCACCCAAATATAAGTCAAGATTAAAATAGTCACAATCATTCCTCCTCACATTCAGGCATAGTAGTACTGAGAGCCTCTTTTTAGATTGAACCAGGGTATCCCGATGCTTTAGGAGATGTGGGGAGATGAGGAAGGGTGTCTCCAGAAACACCAGCCCCGTTTAGTGTGCTGCTTGCGGAGGATCTCCTCCTCACGTTCGCGCTCTTTCTGGGACCGAAGGTAACGGTCTTCCTCCTTCAGGAACCAGACGGGAGGCCAGCGCTGCTTCTCAAAGTGCTTCTGGTTTTCTGCACACAGACAACACATTTTATTGAAGAGGAACATGAACATTTTAACTTCACATTCACAAAAAACTAAACATCAGTACAATTGTGCAAGCGGTAAGAACTGGGGCTATTTCTGTATTTAGTATATAGGTTGTATTCTCCCCAGAGACGTAACATCAACAGCCCAAACAAAAACTAAATCAGGTCAAAACCAGGACTAAACCAAGTCTTAACTTGGACTATGCACTATGGCCCTGCACCGGGGCCCTGATCACAACCTTACATCACTGATTCTCCCCTTTCTTTCTGTACATGTTGGATGTTTACATACATTACAATGACTTCTGTAAATTGTTATTTATTTGAAAATGAAGTGAAACTGAATAAAAATCCATGGATGGGATGGCTATAAAAATGATAAATAGTAAAAATCTGTACCTTGAGTCATGGCCTTCATATCTTTGGGAAATTTGCGGCAGATGCTGTTGTAGTTCGTGCAGATGTGATGAAGACACCAGGAGGAGAGCTGTTTGGCATTGTGAAACTGTAAAAGCAACACAATATGTTAATCATCAAACAACAGTGGAGCACTTTATTTGTTTACTTGTTTTCAGACCTGTGCCAGTTCCAGGTAAGCCAACACTTGTCCATCAATATCCACACCCTTCACTGCCAACTGGAGAAGCTCGTCCACAGCATGTTGTTCTGGGAGGAAAAGTTACAGTTACAGATCATAAAAACCCTTAGAAATCACACAATGTCTGATCAAGGTGTCATAGCATTTGTGGCTGACATATGGGGCTGTTTCGCCGATATACACCTTGCTGTCGGCCCTAGTTTAGAACCTATTTTTAAATATCATTTTATATTTATTATATTGTATATATTGTTTTATAAACAGTAAACTAAAATCAATCATAAATCAATACATGTTTACAATATCTTGGTGTGTACAAAATCTTTATGTTAATCTAATATGCATTTAACTGAACTGAACTACTAAATGACCTTGTTTCATGCGATGTTCTAATTTATTAATATCCCTCTGGTAACTCCTGTTCCTTTAACAACTAAAGCACAACAGCATCTATAATCTAAATAGTTTATGTGGAGATATCATACAGTTTGACACCACATGGGATAATATTTACCCGTAAGAGCAACAAGACGAGGCAAACAGAGTCTATTGGCCAGGACTATGAGTTCAATTGGCTCCAGACTGGGACAGGGAGTCAGCAGGCCACAGTACAGGAACTCCAGGACCCCATGCATACAGGCAGCGCTAGTGTTAGGGATGGAAACCTAAAATAAACAACATTAGTTACTTTATATAAAACAAAAGAAAAAATTATATGGGCTCAGAATGGAGTGGTAATGCTAAACAGTCAACATATGTAGCTTAAAGGGCGGAGGATATCCCGCTTGTTTGATCCAGGCTCAGATGAAAGCGTTGACTGGGGGCTAATGATGTAACAAAAATGGCCTTCCTCTGCGCACACACACATTCATTATTCATAAATTCAGTAGTTTGTAACCAAACAAAAGAATTGCTATAAATATTTGTAACTCCCGTACTGTGTGTGTTTTAGTGAAGTACTACACATGGTGACCAGATGTACCACTTTGCACAGCCTTTTAAGCTCAAATTCTCTGTTCCACAAATTTTGGGCTGTGTCCTATATTTTGACTCATCACACATTTGCCTCTAGGTGTCACCAAATCACTGGTAAGTCCTTTACTAAGCCTAATTAACTAAGCCTGACCAGAATGTATGTCTTTATCTAATGCCTATGGGACTATGGCGCCGGATGGAGTGTAAATAATGATGACAATGATAACCTGACCCCATTGGGTGTTTCCTGGTGAAACCTATTTTCCAGAACCAATTAGAGCGAATGTCAGCCCCTGGACGACATGGAAGTGACAATGCAAAGACATAGGTGGTCTCTGGAGCAGAAACCCCATTTGAGAACAGGAAACATTAATAACATTGTTTAGTCCCATTAGGCAGTGGTTCACAAGCTGCTGGTTGTATATGCATGTTCTGTCTAGTGGTACCCAGGAGTTCAGTCCTGTCCTGGCTGATGTTTGGTCAATTGCGTAGTCATTAGGTTTAGGAACAGTTTATTCCTGGTTGTTTTTTAATTATATTCTATGTATGGAATACTGTTTTGTTTGTATTTTTATCCCACTTTGATCATCGCTATGATGTTGTAAAGCACTATACAAATAAAGTTTGATTAATTGGGTAATACCTGGTCGAGTCCCAGTCTAAATGTGCCTTTACTTGGTTTAGTTTAATTTAGTTAGTTAGTAATTCATTATCATACACAAAGCCCTATTTAATTCCTATCTCTAGACCTGATTTAGACTCATCCTGATCCAATAAGATGGCACTTTGTACATGGCACATTTTGAGGACCACTGCTATAACAGAAAGCAGATATAGAAATGTTCTACCTAAATATAACTGAGGCTGGGAAAAACTCTAGATAGTGTTATTTGCAGAGGGGAAACATGGCACACAACAATACAAACACAGGAATGTGAGAAAAGTCTAAAAATAATGCAAGTGTGACAAAAGCTTTCAAATAGAACACTGCAGTGTCTGTACACACAGAAAAGTAGATCCACAGAATAATTATGTTGTTTGGCCCAAACACCTTCTATTAAACTGGTGATACGAACACTATTTCTACATGCCTCATTGAATTTGAATTTACATACATACATACATGTTCAGTAGTAAGACCTGCTTTACTTTCTTCACCTAGATCCACGTAATTTAACCTTGCCGGGCTCTCGAGAAACCATACGCCCGGAGATCTGGTTCTGCAGAGCCGTAGGGAAGGTTACATAGCTTCCTGTAAAGTTAGGTCAGGCCCAGTGGAAAAGCCCTGGCCTGAATACGAGTCTGAGGACAGAGGACACTCCAGAGTAACCTATACTGCATCAACCGACTTATCTGTTTTTTTATCTGTTTTTTTATGTCTAATGTCTATGTCTAAAGAAAGATTTTAGGTGTACAAAACCTTCAATACTGTCATTAGGGTGAAAAATAGTACACTGTGATAGTATATTACATTGTTTCATTCATCTTTTTCTTAGAGGTTGTGGGTATCCAGAGCCTAGTAACTATGGGTCTTAGTGGGACAAAATATCAATATATATATTTACTATATTTTTTTTTTTTTTGGGGGGGGGGCGCGGTATCGGTATAAGCTGCTGTATCGGTATAAGATACTGTATCGGTATAGGCTGCTGTCTCGGTATAAGCTGCTGTATCGGTATAAGCTGCTGTATCGGTATAGGCTGCTGTATCGGTATAAGCTGCTGTATCGGTATAAGCTGCTGTATCGGTATAGGCTGCTGTATCGGTATAGGCTGCTGTATCGGTATAAGCTGCTGAATCAGTATAAGCTGCTGTATCGGTATAAGCTGCTGTATCAGTATAGGCTGCTGTATCGGTATAGGCTGCTGTATTGGTATAAGCTGCTGTATCGGTATAGGCTGCTGTATCAGTATAGGCTGCTGTATCGGTATAAGCTGCTGTATCGGTATAGGCTGCTTTATCGGTATAGGCTGCTGTATCGGTATAAGCTGCTGTATCGGTATAGGCTGCTGTATCGGTATAGGCTGCTGTATCGGTATAGGCTGCTGTATCGGTATAAGCTGCTGTATCGGTATAAGCTGCTGTATCGGTATAAGCTGCTGT
>JAVQKC010077561.1:0-18262 GCA_036025475.1 Philypnodon macrostomus | reverse complement strand
GTGTATGTGTGTGTGTGTGTGTATGGGGGTGTGGTGTGTGTGTGTGTGCGTGCGTGTATGGGGGGTGCGTGTGTGTGCGTGTGTGTGGGGGGTGCATGTGTGTGCGTGTGTGTGTGTGTGTGTGTGCATGTATGGGGGGGTACGTGTGTGTGGGGGGTGCGTGTGCGTGTTTCTGGCCATAAGGGTTTTTAAGAGTCAGTCTTTGTGCAGGGACCAAGCCCGGATAAAATGAGGTGTGCATTCTGGGCCGCACTTGAGCTCAGTCGGTAGAGCATGCGGCCCATGATCAGAGCTTGAAATGCTCACCTGGGCGTTGTGAGTTCAAATCTGGCTCACATCAGTTTGCCCAATGTCTATCAATAAAAAGCTGGAAAAAGCATAAAATAAATTATAGAAAAATGAGGTGCGCATTCTTAAGCCAAATAGACAAAAACAAACAACAACAAACAAACAAACAACAATAAATGAATAAATAAATGCGTAATGTGTAGGCCTACTGTCTGGGGCCACCTCAGTTAACCACTAGATGGAGTAGTGAGTTTCTTTAATTGACCTTACCTTCTTTATTATTCATTCATGTTTATTTCTTAAATATTTATCTGGAATTTTTTTTATCAAATCGTGAGTGACAAAAAAAAAAAAAATCAATTTACAGCCTGTTGTTTTAGCCTTCATAATATATTGATGAAATATATATATATACAAACATATATATATGCCTCTGCTCCTATAGTGATAATTTTTCTAAGATGTAGCTCTAGCGTATACATTGCACCTTCATTCATTCATAAGTTGCTGCTGTTACTACATGCTGAAATAGATAGGCACAAATGGGCTTCCATATGTTCCCGTACAAACACACAGGGCGCATTAACAATGGCCGCTTCCTCCTCGGAATCTCCGACGCGTCGTAAAGCGGTGCGCACAGATCTGTCTCTCACACTGCGGTAGAGCTGCCCTCTCCCCCCGGCTGCACATGAACCAGATGTCCTCCCCACCACACTCCACTCCACTCCGGGCTCTGCGTCTCTCCTCTTACCCCCCCTCCCCTCTCCTATCATGGCTCCTTCTTCCAATTGCAACAAAACACAATCCACCACACGTTTTGTCAGCAGCCAGCCAGCCACCACCACCGCCGCGCCGCCGTGCCGTGGGTCCCTTTGGTAATAGAATAGCCAATGTAATTTGACACTTCAACTTACTGCGCTCTCGCCGAGTCTATTCAGTTACTCATCCACTGAAGCCTGTTCGCAGTGGCCGTAAGGGGGATAGGCGACATATTTAACACAATATTGGACTTTCACGGCGTACGTACCCAACAAACCGGTAAGTAATATCCCAAACTTGCTCGGTTCCTCGTGGCATACATAAAGGATCTCACGTTCGCGGAGCTGAACGTAGGTTAATTGTTTGCACTTTGGCTGTGATTATTTGACAATAGCACTTTATTCGGGGATCACATGGAAGCACGTTGTGGCTTATGCGAGGTTTATTTTTCACTACGAGGCTCTGTTGTGGCCGTGGTGGAGACAGCTTGCTCGCTTTTACGCAGGTTGTGCATTTGGCTGGAAGGAAGCGAGCGGATGCCCCGTTGATTTGTGCGGGCTTCGGGAGCGTAGAGGCAAGCGTGCTGAATGAATCACGTCGCGCTGTCTCTCCCGCTGGCTGGATGGGGAGGATTTTTTTGCCCGCTTGTTTTGGAAGAAGCACATGGTTGGTTGGTGTAGCCTGATTGCGGAACGTAGTGCAAGGGCATTTTGCAGGAACGCACGTTGGGACATCACTGCATTGGCTACTACGATTTTTGACAAGGGATAGTCTGCAGGTTCTCCGCGTGTCGCTTGCTGTATTGGCTGTAAGAATCGTGAACAGGTTAATGCAAGCTCAATCATTGGTTTCATATACACTCAACTTTATGTTAAGGCAGTTTGCAAGCACCCCTCTCACATCGTCCATACCGTTTGATTGACATTAAGTTATCATTTGGGCTGGAGTCATAGGGATACATGTAATGCTTATTTACTTGATGGCTCAAGAGCTCTAAGTGTCTCAAATGCAGTGACAACCGACCACAAGTGCCTAATGTTTGGCACTGAAGGAGATGGGAGTTTGAATTATTGTGGTAGTTCAGTGGTTCTCAAACTGTGGCACAGGTACCACTGGTGGTACTCTGATTCTTTCTACTGATAGAAGTTTCATCCTTTTGTTTTGTTGAGATTAGTTTAGTCTAGGTTCATACCTGATTTAGACTTGGTTTAGTGCTTAGTTCTGGTTATTAACTGATTTAGTCCCAGTTTAGTCCCAGTTTAGTCCCAGTTTAGTCCTTTTCTTGATTAAGATTCATATACAATCTAATATAGTAGTACTTGGAAAGCCAAGTATTTTGTGAAGTGATACTTGGTGTGAAAGGTTTGAGAATCAATGTGGTAGTTACAGTTTTCTTGTTCTTGCTACATCTCTTCACAAAATCCTCAAAGCGTCTGAACTGTAAGCCACAAGGCATTAAAGGTGAAGTCCGTAAGTTTCCCCCAAAATAAAAGACTCTCCGACCCTGTTCTACGATGCAAATCTGTAGTCTGTTGAGCAGGCGAGGGACTAAAGTAAAACTCAGTTGGTCAAAGTGTTAATCCGCAAAGTCTGATATGATATTGCTGTAGAGGCCAGGGGAGGAACTAAAGTAAAATAGTGTCGGATACTTTACATCATAGAACAGCATCCAATGAATTATTTTTATTTTGGTAAACTTTTGGTAAAATCCTTGTAGACTATCCCCAAGTTCACTGGTTCACTGTCTCCATGTAGCCTCCCTCTCTCCCCTGTTCCCAATGCGGAGGGGTCAGGCATCATGTTCGTGTTTACATTGCAGACATCTAATCCACCGGTGTTTAGTTTGACTTACTGTTTCTGCCGTGAATGAAGAGGCGCTCCACTCGGGCTGTCAGCTGCTAGAGATATCGCAACGTCGAGATACAGACTCCGTGATGTGACATTTAGAGGTACTACTACTGTGGGGAATTATGTCGTTAATATGTGTCCTCAGGCAACTCTGTCTTGTTCGGAGACTTTGAATTCACGGTGGATTTGTTGGAGGTTACATTTTTGCTTGAATGTTATTTTGTTGTACTCGGTAGCCACATTGTATCAAATCAATGTTTTGTGGCGAATGTTTTTCCAGTGTGTGTTTTATGTGGCAATTTTTGGGAGAGGCCATTTGCTAAAGGATTATGATGAAAGTGAAACACAAGCTAAATAGTAAATTGTAGGATTTGCAATGGAATCTAAATTTCAATTTGAATTGTCCCAATGAGCAATTCATAAAGGCTGTAATATTTTAGACAATATGAAATCCTCTGCACAAAACAAAATGTATGTAAAAACCTGCTTACCGTGTAGGTTTAACCCTACAAACATGTTCTGAAAGGCATGTGATTCTAGTGGAAGTTTAACAGTTAATATTTTTAGTACCCAAAACATGCACATTAGGTTAATCCTCCAGTCAGGTACATCCTGACCAAGATCCTGGCTCAAGATCTGGAGATGGGTCCCCGGGCGCTGCACTGCGGCTGCCCACAGCTCCAGACAGGTTGCCCCAGCAACATTAAGGGGTGGGTCAAATGGGTCAAATGATCCCCTACGGGGTCAATAAAGATCAATAAATAAAAAAATATATATATTATTCTTTCAAGTGTTAACTGTAATCTTGTTTTTTGTCAAGCCGATTTTCATTGGTATACTTGATGAAGGTGAATTTATTTATTTATTTATTGTGATGGGTCAGAAATGGTGACATGCAGAGCCACTTTCCACAGTATATCCCAGAAACAACCATTTTTGTTGTCTTGCCAATTAATAAAAGGAAGAAATTACTAATTGATATTTACATTATTACAAGTATATAATATTATAAGCCTGTGGAATCTCCCAAAGCACCCAAACATTTGTTCAGCATTTTTTCCAAATTAAGAAGTACCCCTATCTGTTTTAGTGACATCGATATTGGTACATCCCAAAGTCTTTAATGTACAGAAGTGATTAATAACATCATTTACTCTATTACATTTACTTACACTATTGCTGGGTTGCAGGTGACATCACAACGCTCTATAGCCCTATACATTTTAATGGGATATGGGGGGCAGGAAAATGACTTTGGCTAATATGCAAATGTTGTGCGTGTGGTTTGACAGATATAGGGGGCAATGGACCTAATCAAAATGATCAGATTCAACATTTGTGGATTTCTTTGAGAGATTTCTTCTAAAAATCCCATATAGTTGATGCAGAATTCAGATCACTGGCCCCCATCTGAGGGTACGACATCATCACATTCTACCTGAACCTGAAACCCAACAACACCTTTTATATTGAGCTAGATTAATTTTTAATAACTATATTATTTGAATCCAATTACTGGCTACTCCTTTTTAAATTTAACACAAACATAACATCAAAGTAATTTTGTTGTGATAGAGTTGTAAGTTATAAAGAACTCGCAAACATGGTGGGGACGTTAGTTACACTTACTCAGTTACTTTTACAAAATTGTACTGATTGTACTACTCTACCCACCACTGCATATGGCACATTTAACCCTTGTTGCTGCCTCATTAGCATGGATCATATTCACAAGAGTCACGTGCATTCACATGGGTTGAATCCTTCCATCGATTCGGCCCATAGAGGTGAATAGTAATGAGTTCTATTTTCTCAAAATGAATAAATAGTACTTTTAAGAGTAGTTTAATGCGTCATAGACTCAATTTTTTTTTAAAGTAACAATTCTCTTACCTGAATAGAATTTTGAAATTAGCAGAAGTAAGTTTGTTTACCCACTTCTGTATGTTAGGTTTAGCTATAGCTTTATGTTGTGAAAACTATTAGAATTTTTTGTTTATTTTGCCTAAGTAATAAATTTTTTTTTTTACCTCCACCAAGGAGGTTATGTGTTTGCCCTCATTGATGTGTCTGTTCTCTCTTCATGCAAAAAGTACTGAATGGATTTGGATGAAAATTTCAGGGAAGGTCAGGAATGCCACAAGGAACAATTACTTCAATTTTGGATGAGATCCAAAACATTGTCTGGCGCCAGAAACTTTAAAAAAAAAGAATGGCATCTGTCAGCAACAAAAAATTCTGCACG
Source organism: Philypnodon macrostomus (assembly GCA_036025475.1). Lineage (NCBI taxonomy): Eukaryota > Metazoa > Chordata > Actinopteri > Gobiiformes > Eleotridae > Philypnodon > Philypnodon macrostomus. Next base: position 13,122 of record JAVQKC010077561.1, on the reverse strand, counting down.
GATTTGGTAAAAATTTTCAGGGAAGCTCAGAAATTATACAAAGACCAGTTGATTCAATTTTGGAAGTGATCCATTGAAATGAGCTGCCTTGGCGGAGGTCTGCACTCTCTGAATGCTTTCTAGTTTTTACTTTTTAAATGAAGTTGATATATAACATTTTTGTCTGTCCGATTACATCAAAATAAAAATACATCTAACCTTATGTTCAAGCTGTTTCTTAGAACTTGAGTAGTTTTATATCGATGAGTACTTTTAACTACTACTAGAGTAATATGATTTTGAAGTAACAATTCTCTTACCAAAGTAAAATGAGTGGCTACTCTACTGTCCTCTTGCCAGATTTAACTAGAAGACTAGAAGCCCAGTGTTGAACCTTATTGTGCCCCCTTCTTCCCCCCAGTCTCTCCCCCTTGAGTCACCCCTCCAACCACCACCCCTCCACCACCACCATCGAGGGGCCCCAGGTTGAGCTCCTGAATAAGCATGGGCCAGACCCCACCAGGCTGACCTTCTTCTATTCACGTCCAGGATGTTGAAACACCAGCCGTCAGACAAAAGACACATTGAAACAGAGAGCACGTGTGTCTGCAGACCGGAGTAGACCATTTATTAACTGGCCGTCCCAACCACCAATCAGAAATCACCCAGTAAAAAAACTTTAAAAGAACAGCTGCCTTTTGGAGAATAAATGATTTAAACAAGACAAAGACATTATATTACTGTGTTTTACTAACTAGAACTTTCTTAATCCAATCAAAAATATGTCCAATGTAGGCTGAACTTAGTCAGAAGTGGCCAGATCTGTCCAACAAATTGAGCCCGTATCCCATATTTTGACTTCCAGCGTCCAGGGTGTACCCCTCCTAAGGCCCATAGTTGTCAGGATACATTTTTTAAAAACCACAAGAAGATGAATGCATGAGAAAACTGCAGATTTGTTTTTATTAACTAATTATGTACTGTATATCACTTCTGTTTAGAATCCGATATAGCTTGAGGATATCCCCACAACTATGGGCTTTAGGCAGGTACAGACAGACATAAGCCGACAACCATTGACTCTCACATTCATTACAGCATTTTAAGATTTCGAGTCACAGATTTAAAATCGTCTTGACCATTGTCCAAAGTGTGCCCTTACTAGGACCATAGTAAAATTGTGATCAAATCGACATCATGATCTTGGCTTAATAAAATTGTGATATTATATTTTTACCATATCAGAGCTATATGAATGATTATAGGCAACTATGCACTATACTGTATATATGTGATGACCTGTATAGAAGTGACAATATCAACCAGTTTCCGTGGTGGTGGTAAAGTGGTAGGCTGCCTCTCCTCCACACATCAAGGTGAGAGGCAGAGGCGAGAGCTGGAAATGGCCGTGCCTCGTGGGAAATTACTGTCCGCTCAGAAGAGAGGCACACACACGAGAGGCCTCATTACCTCTACAGTAGTGGCAGTCGGCTCAGGGCAGACTGCTGATACTGTGTGTACCACGCGGCTTCCACTGGAGAGGGTCAAGTGCAACAATTGGAGACATCGTTTCATAGGTTTTACAGTGGAACTAAACACCACAGACGAAATTTGAAAAATTCTACATAAATGCCTGTTGGAGGTTTGGGGTGAATGCGATGTGAGCCATGCCACTACAGGTGTGTGTCTAAATGAGACATGGTCCTATCAGAGCCAGAGGGCCTGTGACATAGACATGTACCATAACACATTTTTGACCAATAGAAAAAATCAACTGTAGTAGCCACTGTGTTCATTTTCACTTCAGGGTTTAGTTACTCTTTAAAGAACAATATAGTCGCTTCTATTCACATCTATTTATGCTAAAAATCATCTTCAACTTAAACTCAAAATTCATTCATCGTCTTTTGCCCACTTATTTTTAGAGTCATGTATAGATCATCTCAGCAACTATTGGGGTACATGCTGTATATAGCCTGGCCAGCTCTGACTAACTCTTCTATTCTATACAAAGATGTTAGTCTGGTCTCTCGTTGATTGCATTCAATTTCAAGCGTGGAGTTCACCGATGTATAGTGTAAACTGATCCGAAATGCTAGACATGACCCTAAAAAGCCACACATGCCCACACACAGCTTTTTGTTAACAAGGAAGTCATGTTTGGAAAGTCTGTATATGACACGGATAACAAAACACACCGCTACAAACTGCTCGTGATTGGTAATAATAATAATAATGAATTGGATATATATATATATAATTTTGTATTACTTATTCGTTCCTCTGACCACCACCAAACACCAATCACACACCACATTCATTCATAGGCAATGTGGGTTAAGTGTCTTGCCCAGGGACACGACGACAGTGTGTGCTTGGACGGGGACTCGAACCACCGACCCTCTGGTTGAAGGGTGAGCGCCCACTGCACCACTGCCGCCCATTTTGGTCCGTCAGCAAAACTGCCAAGAAATGATTCGCTATGAGCAAGGGACTAGACCCCACTTTTGGTATACCAGGCTATGATGTATAGTGGCAAGAATAGACAAGATAACCATTAACACTCACATTTAGTGTACCTATGTAGTGTATTGTATGGACACGTAGACTTTGAGCTCTAGTCTGGAGGTTTCCAAAGATAAGTTTTGTTTTATAAAAACGTTTTATGAAAGTAGATAATTTCACATAATATAAATGTTTTAGTCCCTCCCCTGGCCTCTACAGTAACATCAAATCAGAGCTTATGGGTTAGATATTCATTTTTTAGCACTTTTTAGTAGTTGGAATTATCTGTGGTATTGTCCATAATATATTCAACCTTGATGAGAATCGAAAAATCAGAATCTGACTGCCCCTACAGACATGTTTTGGAAATGCGTACCATTATTTTTTCATATTAGCCTGGGCAAAGTGGGTGGTCTGAAGTTATTGACTAAATAATGTGTTCACACCCTCCATGTTTAGTTAATATGAGCTCTGCTGCAGCTGCTCTGTCTATTTGGACAATATTGGATGCTGTCAAATGGGCCTCAGTGCGAACCATACTTACATATAGAAAAGGTTGGTCTGTGTTCAATTTAAACTGTAATGAGTGCCCCAAGCACAAGGAGAACACGCAAACTCCACTCTGCATGTCCTGTTACTGTTGGATTTTCCTCCTCTATTCAAGGACATGTCTGCCTTGGATTGAAATGGTGACTCAATATTACTGAATAATTGTTTGTGTCTATACATGTCAGCCCTGCAATTAACTTCTACTCCCTTCCACCCTGTATAATGCACATAGTCAGTACTGGATTACTCCCCATTGCTATCAATTGAACAAATGAAGTGAGACCATTACTACTGAATGACAATGACATGCTAATATGCTAAGCTCAATGCTCAGACAATCTAACCATTATTTCTTTCCATTGGTCTCTAGTACTTCACAGCCCAGTCTCTTTCTCTTTTTTTCCTGTCTGCTTCAGTATCTAGACACTGTTTTTAGCTGTTATTTCATGCTATAATGTTATTGACCAGCTTTGGGAATTCCACCTTTTTAAGTACTTTACCAGCAAAAAGACTGGAGTGAATGCTCTGGTTTGTGTGGGTTTCTTTCAAGGTCTGTTGTCTTTTGCATTGTCAGAATAGAGTGAATCATTGCGTTGGTATGGTACTAAAAGAAAGGAGAGTGTGGGCAAAAAGTGGCTCCATATAACAGGTTTATGTCAGATATTAAAAAAAAAAAATTATATATAATAATAATGATGATGATAAATAAGGATTTATTAGGCATATTTGGGTGTAAATTAAACCCAGGCTAAAGCGTGACTAAATCAGGACTTAACCAAGGTTCAAACCAGGACTAAACCAGGACTAAATCAGAATTAGGCCAAAGTTCAAAACAGGACTAAATGAGGACTAAGTTGGGACCACGACTCAACCTGGACCAAACCAAGTCTGAACTGTGAACCAAACCGAGGCTAAACTATGAACCAAACCGAGGCTAAACTGTGAACCAAACCGAGGCTAAACTGTGAACCAAACCAAGGCTAAACTGTGAACCAAACCAAGGCTAAACTGTGAACCAAACCGAGGCAAAACTGTGAACCAAACTGAGGCTAAACTGTGAACCAAACCGAGGATAAACTGTGAACCAAACCGAGGCGAAACTGTGAACCAAACCGCGGCGAAACTGTGAACCAAACCGAGGCTAAACTGTGAACCAAACCGAGGCTAAACTATGAACCAAACCGAGGCTAAACTGTGAACCAAACCAAGGCTAAACTGTGAACCAAACCAAGGCTAAACTGTGAACCAAACCAAGGCGAAACCAGGACCAAAAAAGCACTAAATCAGACCTTTTTTTACTTTTTTTGTAAGCCATCAGTCTTTTTTATTGGATTGGATGATGCATATTATATGCATATTATATACCAATATCGTCATAACTATTGGGATTTATTGTGCCGCCCTACTGTTAGGGCTGTGTCTAAATATAATGGATGTTTGTCAGTGGGCAGCCGGTGTGCCTTTGAAATGATGTTAAGAGTTATTTGTGCAGCTCTTAAAATACAGTGGCTCCAGTCTTAACAAGTGGGCTGTTTACAAGGCCACACTGCTGCTTCATTTCACAGCTCCTTTTATTGCTACATTTTAAAACCCCACAATTTTTAGGCATCACAAATTTTTAAAATGATATCTTGCTGCTTGGTCATACGCAGATAGACATTACACTTACCGTTTTACCTTGATTGCCGGAATTTCTTATTTTGAACTAGCTAGCATTTTAACACTTTACTTAGCAGATGACTATTGCAAAAATGGCCATTGGATTTATGTGCTTGCCAACTGTTCTCCATTGCTTGAACAGAACATTCATATCCACTTCTATCTGTATCTCAGTTTAAAAGTTTTGGAGCACTTATTGAGGTTTGGACCAACAAAAACGACTATCTGACCGTGTTCTTCGATGTAATTAGGTAAACTATTATTTTTCTTTAGTCACACTCCTCGACAGCAACATCAGATCAGAATTGGTAGGTTACCACTTTGCCCAATAGTAGTTGAGTGTGTACAAGCGACCACACCACTCAAAAACTCTTAACCCATAATCTCTTATTGGATGTTGCTGTACAGGCCAGGAAAGAGAAAAATCAAAGAACAGGGTCCGAAAGTCCCTTTTACACCTTCATTTTCTTTTTAGAAATCCTGAAGTCGAAAATCCGTATCTTATTGTAGGCCGACTCTACAAAGCTAAAAAATGTTTGCCGTTTTGCTATGCATTTACCCATAACACAATGTATTAGCCCCTTATTGTTGGATTCCATCTCTCCAAGAATCACCACATCCACTACTTTTGCATCAGACAGTCCTGTCCTCTTTGTATTGAGCATTCCCCATGGATGTGTTGGGTACAATTTGCAATGCATTGACTCCATGACATAGACATACAGTGACATGTGTGGAAGTGGTCAGACTGTACCTGTCAGCTGTTATGTTGACTGATAATAGGAGATTTGTATTTTCAAAACATGGATTATGGAAGAGAATCTGTTTGCACTGGTGGTAGAAAATGATTTTTAGACCTAGGGGTGAGCTAGCCCTGAGAAATATGTCTTCAAATTGTATGAGGTTTTTATATTATTTATTTTTAGTTTATACCTGGTTTATCTTTGGGTTAGTTTTGGTTTAGACCTAGTTTAGTGCTTGCTTAGATCTGCTTTAGTCCTTCTTTACATATGGTTTAATTCTGGGGTTAGTCCTGGTTCAGACCATGGGCAGTCCTGTGTTTGTCACGTTTTAGTGCTGGTATAGACCCAAGTTAGTCCTGGTTTGGTCCTTGATTTAGACTTTGGTTAGTCCTTGTTTGAATCTAGTTTAGTCCTAGGTTATTCCTGATTAAACTCAGGTTAGTTCTGATTAAACCCCAGGGGTAGTCATGATTTGGACCTAGTTTAGCCCTGGATTAGACCTGTTAGGCCTGGTTTAGCCTTGGTTTAGTCCTATGTTATCCTAGCTTACACCTAGTTCACACCTAGCTCTGGTTCAGTCCTATTTTTGATGTGCGTTATCCCTGGCTCACAAAAACCCTGGTTAATTTAAATTTATATTTTCAATAGCTCTGGTTTAGACCTGATTTAGTCCTGTTTTGAAGATTTAGAGAAGAGGAATGAGGAATAGAGTGGCTTTGGGATAGAGTCCAGACCACACATCAGTTAATCATGTTAGAGTGTGCAACCACTCACTGCATATTTTTGTGTGTGTTGTTGGTGATAGCAGTTGTTATTGTGCAAAACATAGAGAGGCATTGACAGGAGGCAAGACAGAATGACAAACATAACTTTATTTTGGTTGGTCGATTTGTTTGGAACCATATGGAACCTTAAGGCCTCCACAGACCAACGAAACGCCCAAGGGACGGAGGGACGGCCCATCTCCTCACGTCAGCGTTTCCTGACGTTGAGTCCCTTTCATCTCTTCATACACGGCCCAAAGACCCTGCCTTGTGCATGCATGTGATGTAATTACCCCCCTAAATCGGCAGATGGCACTAGACATTGAACAAAGATAACAGGAAGTGACGTAATGTAAATCCACGCTAAGCTATTGCTAAGTTAGCCCTGTTACATCCCCTGCTAGAGGATTTTTGATTAAATGTCCGTCTTTTTTAAGTTAAATTTAAGGCAGAACATTTGGGGAAGTTTTATAATGTTGATTGAGTAGTAGTTTTAGTCCCAGTTTAGACTAGATTTGATCCTAGTTTAGCACTCGTCACTTCCCCTCTTCCTTCCGTGAGCTGATTGGAGCGGCAGTTATAGTGCTTGGCCAATCAGAGCGCCAAAACTGGTCAGATGGCTTTCGTCATCGGGAGATGGGGCATACACGTCAAAATGGTCGCTTTGGTTTATGACGGCTTTAAGCGACTGTTGTATACAAATGCTTCATATCCATCAATGAAGCAAGGCATTTTCAATGCACAGTACAAGCTAGAAATATTATAATTTAAGGGCTGGGAATCGGATTAAGTGTCTTGCCCAGGGACACAACGACAGTATGAACAGTTTTGAGCAGTATTTGAACCCCCTAGATAGGTTATTAATTACTATTTTTCCCCACTTCAGAATTTGCCAGACACTTGCCTCCACTTACACCCTAAGCCTGAAGCCATTGTGCATATTAGCCCTAGATTTGAACATGTGCTTTGCTTCATCTAATCCCACTGTTGACTCTCCTGCTAAGCTGTTATTTTTGCTCTTTTTCGGGATCCCTTCCCTTCATAATCTCCCTTAACCTAATCTATCTGTGGCTATAATAGAGTGGGAGTGAGGTGACTTCACAGGAAAAGCCCTATAGTTTAGTGTGGCGATCTTCTATCCCCAATCACACACACACACACTTGCTTGGGGCCCGAGGCGGAGCTCTTGTGAAAATGCAAGTGACCCCTTGCGACCCTTGTTGGCTCGAACAATAGGACTGCCCGCTCACTCCAGCTGCAGACGGCTTCAGGGGGAAGTTAGACGAGACACAAAACACAAACTAGTGATTAATATTGGGCTAAATACTGTACACTGTTTTGGCTCGGGCACGCACTTAATGCTTTGGGCCTGAGGAGGGTTTCTTTATGTTTTAATATCCCCGCTTGGTTAATTTATTGGACTTAACATACTTGTTTATAAGACTGAAATTACAGTTTCAGAGATACATTAGGGCTGCACAATTTTATGAATTAGGATTTTGACGACAAATATTTCATTCATATCATTTGCTTTTTAAAACCAAGATTCAGTTCTCAGCAGATTTCTAGACGTTTAATATTTCAGTCTTCTTCCAGGACTACAATATTGTTAAATCTAGAAAAAAAATGTCTATTCCAGCAGTGCTCTCGTTCAAACTACTGAAGCAATCTCTCCCACAGACACAATAGCCATGCAAAGATGAACACGTGAAATGCAAATCAGTATTTAAATCTATCATGTCTTGGAAACAGAAAAGGAATTGGCATGACATGAACTGTACCAACTCGATTGTCAAAGAGGGTATAGTGAGTTGTGTTGGTTACTGCAAAAACGGCCGCAAAAAATGCATGAATGTCAGACTGGATGTTTTGAGGATTAAGTAACTTTGAGGATTAAGTAACATATATTATCCCTAAGCAACAAAATGATGTTGATTAAATAAGGTAAGCCTGGTTTATATCTGGGTTAGCCCTGGTTTGGACCCTAAAATTAAGATAAAAAAATTGGGACATAATTAAGGGCAGCCAGTGCAACTGAACTGGGGCGCAGGAGATGGAGGGTCCCACATGGGGTTTAATTAAAGTCTAAACCAAGGCTAAGCAAGATCCAGACCAGAACTAAAAAAACAATAAACCAGCATTAAACCAAGTCTAAACTAGATCCAAGTTTAATCCAGAACTACAAACAACAAACCTGAACGCATTTACTACATTTTACAACTCGACGCTTAATGCATAGACCCAATCTTATAGACCAATGCTCTCAGCTGTGATATGTTCCCATGTGTGACCTGATATCCTTTTCAGTCCCGCTGCTGCTGTTGTAGATGACACCACCACACCCACCTTCTCCATGTGTAGCCTGATGCTAACAGATGCTAACAGGCCGCGGCGGTGGCTAACGCTAACCCAGGTGCAGAGCATGAATCAGGGGCTGCGCATTGACAGGACAGCTGCAGCAGACACACAATCACATTAACCCTTACTGCTCTGCAGTCTTCAGTCACAGATCACAAAAGACTAAAAGGAGAAGGAACATGCAGCTGGCTCATTCACAATTACAGAGATGGGAAGAAAACCAGTAGAAGTCTAAGGATTTTTGCTAAATGTAATGCAGACAGGGTTTGACATGGGGTGACCAGATGTCCAGGATAATTCGGGACAGTCCCGAAATCAAAGCAGTTGTCCCGAAGTCCCGAATCCTGTGTAAATGTCCCGAAAATGCAGAATGGTTTATAAAGCATTTAAACCTGTACAAAATTCTACTATTTTTCACCTGAGGGTCAGTGAACGCAGCATAGCGAGGACCGGCCAATCAGATCATTTTAAGTGATTCTGAGCGAAGTCATTTGGAAGTACATGACGGGTTTACTCCTCAAGATAGAAGTTCAAAACATCAAGTTGAAGATGCTTAAGACGAAGTGTTAATGAGAGTTTTGAAAGCTTTGGACGAAGGGCCACGAAACATCGAGAGGCGAACTGAGAGTGTTTTAAAGGGAACAGAATCCAGAAGATATTGATGTGTTTTTTTTCCTTTTTGCAAATGTGTGGTTGTACGATAGATGTTTGTGGTTGAGGACATTGCTCTGATTGCGTCCGTTTGCTGTTGTTTTGATTCCGTATGAGGCTGGTTGTGCGCTCTCTCTCCCCGGTACGAGCGCTGGGGAGCCTGGCTTTTATCTGTGTAAATGGAATGGTGCATTTTACTTCTCTGCTTAGATGGGGTGAGCCTCATATACAGCTTAAGGTTAAGTTGTGGGAAAGTAAATGAAGGCCATCTACTCAAAACCAAAGCATCTTCATTTGTAATATTTTGTGGCTGATGCTAATTTCTCCATTGAAAATATAAAATGGTCTTGCCTCCAGTTGCTTCCATTCCAGAATGTAGAACTTTCTGTTTACAAACTTTGAAAGAGTCTATAGCAATAGAGAAATATAAGCAAAGCAAACATTCGTGCAGGCAGAGATCATTTTAAGAGGGCATAGTCCATAGTGCTAACCCACTGCTGTGGTCCTGTTTTCCAATTAAAAATCCTTCTGTTGGGAGGGAGAGATCAAGATGAAATTGGGTTAGTGAACATTAATATCCTACCATCTTCACAGTGTAATAGATACAGTCCAGATACAAAGTGTGTGTTGTTTCTTGGCCCGGCTTGTATGTTAGCATAAATACCCTCGTATCCACGTGGCCCCTGTCCCAGCAGTGACTTTAAATAACTCTAGTGTAAACATGTCCTGTCTGTTTCCTCATGTTCGCGTCCGGGGGCAGGTTGACCCCCGTCTCATCACAGGACAGGGCTGGACACAGAACTGTACAAATACTGAGGTTCAATAGAAAATGTAACTGTGAGCAAATCATCTCTGATCGTTATCAGCTGGAAATATGTCAACTTAGTTTTACCCACATTTAGACCTAAACCTGGTTTAGACCCAGTTTAGCCCTGGTTTATATCCTAACTGTCTCTGATTCCTAATATTCAGGTTTGGAACTGGATTACAACACCTTTAGACAGGTTTTAGCCCCTAGTAAGGACCGGGTTTAGGTTCACTTTTTGTTGCATTGGTAAAGATTTTTTTACCTAGTTTAGTATCCCTTTATCTTTGAGTTAGTCTTGGTTTAGATGTGGTTTAGTACTAGTTTTACAACAGACCTGGTTTAGGCCCTGATGAGGATTTTGTATTGTTCTGGGTTAATCCTGGTTTAGTCCTGGTTTCAGACCTGGGTTTTGTCTGGATTTAGTTCAACCTTTTAGCTCTGTGGGTTTGTTTTGCTTTTTTTATTATTATTTAAAAAAGTTTAAGAATTTCCCCAAAAAATGTTTACACATTAAATCAACAAATCAGAGACTTTAACTTTTTCAACCCAAACAGCTCTGAATCCATCCAGTCCCAGATATGACCAGACTGGACTGTGATAGTAATGACCACTGTTAAAAGTGTATTAATTGCAGTGTGGTGAGGTGTGGATATAAATAGTGCTATTTATAGGAGCTGCGGCTGATGATTACATAAGAGCAAACAACAGGGAGTTCTCTCTTTGTCAGGATCAAGCTGAGCCAGGCGACAAGTGACCTACAGCAATGTTTTCATACCAGATACTGCTAACTGGGGTTCTCACAAGGAGGGTCAGCGGCCAGTAGTCGGATATTGTATGATATTATGGCTGTAGTAGTTGTAGTTTCCTGAATTAAGAAAATGTTAAAAATAAAAAATTTAAATGCTTAAAATTGACTATATGACCCTGTTCTGTGGTGTTAAAGTGGTTAGTCTGTAGTCTGTAGAGGTCAGGGGAGGGACTAAAGTAAAATAATGATTATTATTATTACCTACCTTACATTATAGAATGGGTTTAGAACTTTTTTATTTTTATTTTAGGAAAGTTCCGGACCACACCTTTTTAAAACTGCATTATCTGATTTTATTTACATTTTTATATTTAGGCAAAAATAATTATTCAGTCAATATAATTTGTCTATTGAGACTTTGAGGTCTTCTGTGGGCTTAACAATAACTTCAAAATTCACAGTTTAGTCACAGCTATTTACATTGTCTTAGTTACACACACACACACAATGTATTGTTTTCATTATTAAAATGTTAAAACAGGTTTGAAAATCTATTGCAGTAAAACATTCAAATAACAGATCTGTAAAACATTGAAAAAAATAAAATACAAATAAATTGGCAAAAAAAGAATAATGAAAATGTGGTGTAATCAAAGGTTTTTAATTCATTCATCTTCCACCACCCGACTATGGGCCTTAGGTGGGGTACAGCTATGAAAAAATCCTAATTAGAACTTAATTAGCCTAGAGAACAAACTACACTGGGAATCAAACCTGAGACCTTTTTGCTGTAGTGCTGACAGTGCTAACCAACATATGTAATAATATTGTGTAGATTTGATGAACATAGGTTAAGTGTGATATAAGTAGGGCTGTTTTTCATGATACTATGGTGGAACGATTGACTATAGTGTCTTTTAAGCTGACAGAATGAACAGCAGGTAAAAAACTATTTTTAAAGCCTCTCTCAGATAAACAGAGTCTTGCAGCTTTCTTGGCAAACACATGTGTCCCGACCAGGTCCCAGGGCTTATTGTTCATGCTATTTCTGACCATCTGCTCCAAAAAGAGGCCATGTTTGTGTGGTATGGGGCTGCTGTCTGTGAGCAGTCTGAAGAGGAGCAACATGCTTAGGCAAATATAGAAACGTACAGACTTAAGTAAGCTATAGTAAACCATGAGTTTTCATCATTTTAGTCTTGGTTTAGGCCTCCCTGTACCTCCCCTGATGTTTTTTTTATATTAGTTTTAGTCCTGGTTTAGTCCCAGTTTAGACTAGATTTTATCCTAGTTTAGCCCTGGGTTTGTTCTAAGTAGTTTTGACCAGTCTTTTCCCAAGATTAGTCCTGGTTTAGTTGGTTAGTCCTGATTTAGTCCCACTATAAACCAGACTGGTTTAGTCCTGATTCAGTCCCACTATAGACCAGGCTATAACCTAGTTTAGTCCTGGTTTAGTCCAACTATAGACCAGACTATACCATAGTTAAGTCCTGCTTAGTCCCACTATAGACCAGACTATACCCTAGTTTAGTCCTGGTTTAGTCCCACTATAGATCAGACTATACCCTAGTTTAGTCCTGGTTTAGTCCCACTATAGATCAGACTATACCCTAGTTTAGTCCTGGTTTAGTCCCACTATAGACCAGACTATACCCTAGTTTAGTCCTGGTTTAGTCCCACTATAGACCAGACTATATCCTACCAACACATAATCTCTCTAAGTGGAGTCTGCATGTCCTCTCCGTGTTACCATGTGAATCTAAATACCCCACAGCGAATGAATCATTGTCTGTCTGTTTATGTCTCTGGCCATTCTCCTGGGCATATCCCGCCTAAGACCCCAAGTTGTGAGGATTTCTGTTCTGAAATGAGGCCATGTTTGTATTGGAAAGGCTTGCTGTCTGGGATGTTGTTGGCATGCAGGAGAAGACACAGACATAGATATAAAGACGATAGAAACAGCCAGGGGACCAGGCGCCGTGTCACCTTGGATTTGCCCTGCTCTCTGTCATGTATGTTTCATTAGGATGACGTGTGTGGTATGTTCTGTGGGGTATTCTTGTGTCTGACTCGTGTAGATATTAAAGATAAAATCGATTGGTAACCATTTATCTCTAGTTGAAAATCTATATTCATAATGCACTAATGATGTGCTTAATCTCAATGTTAAGTCAAGCTCACAATTTTAGCTGACTACCGCTGTCCAGAGGTGTGTAGAGTAGCCAATAATTTTACTCAAGTCAGAGTACCGTTACTCATTCACATAATTACCGGAGTAAGAGTAGAAAAGTACTGGTGAAAAAACTACTCAAGTCCTGAGTAACTGTTTGAGTGTAATGTCAGATTATTTGTTTAATT